>VZTG01009144.1:940867-1017292 GCA_013397845.1 Melanocharis versteri | reverse complement strand
TGCCCCCCGAGGGGCGGGAGCCCCGTTTGGCCCCACACAGCTGCCACCTGAGGGGCAGAAGCCCCGTTTCTGCCCACGCAGCTGCCACCCGAGGGGCAGGAGGCGGATTTACCGTCGGGTCCTCATCGGTGTCCCTGCTCTGTGACTTGCGGCCCGGTGAGCGGTTGCAGTTCCTGCCACGCTGACCTTGTGGGCTGGCAGAGAGAGCAGAGATACAGTCCATCACCTTCTCCTTCCAAACTAGGGGAGCAGGGTGCAAACCCACCCTGCCTGCAGACCCCCACAGCTCTGGGAGGGCTGTCTGCACTATGGCATCCACCCACAGGATAAGACAGGGCGAGAAGCCCACAGCCACATGCTAAAAAGGAGGAAGCCAACAGCAGGACACAGCTTTGCCCCGTGCTCATTCTGAGTGCACCACCACCCCAAGGCTCTACACCCCTTGTGTCTGCTGGCAGCACTTGATGGAAGGGGGACATGAAGGAATTGCACCAGTCAAAAGCAAGAAATCTCAGCGTGCCCCAGAAAAAGCAGCAGCTGAGTCCTGCTCGGGGCCAACAGCTACAAAACAAACAGCTCCTGCCTGAGCAGTGCCACGAAAGCACGTGGTGCACCAGGCACTGCCTTTGAGCCAGGGCCAGGCACACACGTGTGCACTTCCAGGAGACAGATTTTGCTGGACAGAGTGTCCTGAGAGGGATTCTGAGCACAGCAGTCACTGGTGTTTCGTACAGAACGTCAAGGCCAAAAAGGAACAAGGATTGCATGAGAGACATGCCCCACTACGTGTCTCTTCCCCATCACCAGCTCAGCCTGTGGGAAGTGCTGCAGTGAGCACCAAACAGCACAACATGCACTGCTCCATCCCAGACCGTGCTGCTCCTGTGCTGCCAAACCATCCCTGCTCCCATTAACCTCCTCACCACGCCTAAAAAATACATGTACATGGGAGGGGGCAGAAACCAGTGCCAGGGCTGGTGGGGTGTGTGGGGACAGGCTGCCACCCCGGGTGCTGCTGAACTCACCCTCTGCCCGATGAGAAGGGACGCCTCTCATTTACACCCTGCCGTGAACCACCACAGTTCTTCTGCAAAAAGGGGCAGAACACACTCAACAACCACAGAAACGACTTTTATGCAACTAGAGAAGCAGCAAAGCTAAAGCAGCTCCTGCCCTTCCCCCTCATCCTCCCAGACCCAAAGCACTACAGGGCTCTTAAAGCAGCAGGTTTGATGCATTCCATATCCCCTAAACGTTATCATCCAAGGGCTTACAGTATTGTGGGGAGTCAGAACCTGCCCTTTATCTCTCATACAGCATCACGTCACTGGGAAAGTGAGAGGGGCCGTTCTGTCAGGCCCAAACCTGTCCAGTTTGTGTGCTCACAGCCAGGTCACCCCACAACTGAGTGAGGCTTTGCAATACAACCAGCTTCTCCCCCATGATCAGCTGGCTACAGAATCCCAAGCACCTTGATCACCCCAGGATGACCACAGGCAGTCCTTGGCCTTCCAGATACCACAGACTCTCACCAGACCCTTTCTGAGTTCAGCATAGGCTCCAAGCTACATCTCACCTGGTTTGTCCTCTCTGAAGCGGGCAATTTGTTGCGCTGGAGAGTTCCACCCCCTCTTTGAGCTTCCTTTTTGCTGGAAGAAGGGAAGAGGAGAAAATATTGAGTGCTGTGGTAGTGTGAGTGCTTACAGCACCCAGGGCTGCCCTGTAAGCCAGTGCCATGCCACTAGGTACCACCTCTCCCCATCCACAATCCCTGTTCCTGGTGGTCCTGCTCCTGATTCCCACCCCTAAGGCTTCTCCCTTTCTCCTCACCATTCCCACTGTATGCTACATCCTGGATCCAGGTGGCTGCTTTCATATCGGGGCTGCTTCTGCATATGCTCTATGGGAGTAGAGAGAGAGAGAGCATCTGGAAGGCAAAGTACACGTGTGGGAAACTCCTCAGGAGCTGCCCGTGCCCCACAGTCCCCTGGGAAAGGGGCTGCTCTCTGTCAATCTTGCTTCTCCTCCTCTACTCCACACTGCTTCTCACCTGCCCCTGGGCCCTTAGTGCTGAAGGGAAGTGGGAAGAGGAGCCCTACTGCCAGAGCATCTCTTAGAGGGCCACTGGGAGTCAGGACTCTCCCAGGCATTGCCCAGATGCAGCTCCGCAGGCAGGAGCCGCACTTTTGCAGCCGGAGGTTTCCGTCTTTGCTGCCGCTGCTCAGAGGAAAGGGTACTCACAACTTCTCAGCACACATGAGACATTTGTTGGTGTGCTGCTTGCCAGAGGCATCCCGGACAGGGGCGTTCTCCCTCGTGCAGGACAGGCGGCCACCAGCTTCAAACTGGGAGCGAAACTCGCTGCAGTCATCCTGCGGAAGGAGGGCAGGGTTAGGGCACTCTCTCCTCCTTGCCTTACTGATCAGATCCTTAGAAACCTGGGGTTTCCTGCCAGGAAAGCATGGAACCATCACAAATGCATCACAGGAGAGTCTGGGTGGGGGTGAGAGAAGAGGGTGTGCAGCACCAGCCACTTAGCACATAAACAGAAGGGTGAGTCAGAAAAATTCCGGGTCCTTCTGCCTGCACAGCACGTGTTGGGAGTTTTCTAGTATGGTCCCACTAATTATTATTCTCCTGGCTGGGCTATCCAAAGCATGCCAGTGATGTGACCGATACGGTAATGAAGTCACTCCCTTTTCTCCCAACATCCTCAATACACAGCTACAGCCTTTTCCCAGACTGTAGCTCTAGATAATTTTCTTTACAAAGCGCGTAGGATCCTCCAAACCAGCCACGCTTTGGGACATGTCAATCAAGAAGCAGCAGTTAAAACATAAAAGCATAGTGCAAACATACTTAATAGCCCACGAGCACAGGAAGGTTGTTTGGAGAGTGGATGATTAATTTGTTCCTTGCTCAAAACTGCTGGACAGAAACTGTGTTAACCTGCCCCTGTTATGTAACATGGATGGAAACATTCAGTCCCCTTAATTTCAACTATTTCACACACTGCAATAGGCAGTTCCAAACAGCAAGTACAAAGGATAAGGAAGTGACTTCCACTTGCCCTTTTCTTTTTAAAAACAGGTTTTAACGCTCACAATTTTCTGCCCATTTTGTGCAGAGTTTTGCTAGCTTGCACGAAGTGACCTTGGCAGGTCACTGGCCTCAGCCTTTGCTTTGCTCAGAAGTTTACACCACCTCATCCTCTCTGCCAGGGAAGGTTTCCCCAGTGTTGTTCTGCATCCCACCCAGGGCACCCCAAACTCCAGCTCCCCAGCCTTCCCACGAGGGTAATGCTGGCAAAACACTCTGAGTGCAAAGCCCCACGTTTCCCTAGAGCCACCCCAGCCATGATCTGGCCCTGGATGAGTCTCTCCTGCTGTGCCAACAGCCATAAAAGCATTGTCCCACCAGAAATAAATGTTGTACCCACTCCAGAGGGGCTCCCCACGAACCTCACTGCTTCTCCCCACCACCAGCTCACACCCTGCACGGTTCAGGCAATGCTTTCCCTTCCCAACAAGCCCAGGAAAGCTCTCCCAGCCCCTCTGTGCCTCATTCCCTGGGACCAGCCCAGCTCAGCAGCCCAATCCTCTGCAGACAGATCTGCCTTCCCCTAAGAGCCTCTCTCGAACATCTTCTCTTTGAGCCAGCATTTCTGGAGCCCTGTTCAGGCCTGACCTCTGCTGCAGAAATCTCAGCGAGTACATCCGAGCCGTGCGTTTGCCTTTTTCATGGCCTGTCACATCCCTGACCCACTAATAAATGCAGGGCTTTCTTATCCTTTGTCACTTCCAGCCAATGAGTAGGAATTCTTGTTAATCACTGACTGTGTGATCTTGCACTGCCATTACATTTTATCTTGTTTCTATTACTCCAGGCCTCAGCAGTATCCAATTAGTCTTGAGTGATCTGCTGATCCTCCTCTGCTGATACTGCCTCCCAGCTTTGCCATCAGCAAATTTCACTTACATTTCTATTTTCTGGTGCCAAAGTCATTAGAAAAAGCTCTAAAACAGGATTATCCCCAAGACTGAGGCCTAAGGGGGCCGCACCAGTCCCTACCATAGGAAGAATTAAGAGGAAAGGGGTGGAAAGCAACTATTTTCCTCTTTACAGGGCTGCTTTTGCCAGCAAAGCATCGGTGCACAGCGACATGGTGGCTGCAGCATGCCAGGGAGAAGGTGGCAAATCACAGCTCCATGAGAACAAAGTTTCCAACAAAAAAAAGCTAAAACTGAGCCACAGGCCTGGAGATAGTTCAGGGCTGACATCTCCCAGAACACAATGATCTCTTAAGCTGTGAAGAGTTCAGATTTAGGGCTTTTCACACATTTTTCTTTTCCACCTAATTAGCAGCCTCAGCAGAACTGACCTCTCCACCCGTGAGCTGAAATTTGGGACAGCACAGCACACCTGGCTTCCTGCTCTGTCAGGATTTGCCTGTCCCTAGATCCACAGGTCAGCGGGGCAGACCATAATACTCAGGCACAAGTTGTTCACTTGAGGGATTCAAGAGCATGAATAAGAAATAAGGAGAGTAAGGAAAGTGGATCTCAAAATTAAGTCAGAGGAGAAAGAGCAACGGAGTAGAATAACATTCCCTTTTCTCTGTCTTGGGTGAAAATCCAATAACGTTCCATATTGACCTGCCTAATACTTTAATCTCACCTTATCTTTTCCTTGTCTGTCTTTAGATAACTTCCGCTCGTTCTCCCTTTTGCTGGAAGAGAAGAAAGATGAGAAAGTGAATACCAGGGTGCTCCAGGGAGGAGAGGTTTCCCACGGCCTCCTTCCCTTTACTCACAACTTCTCTGCACACATGATGCACTTATTGCTGTGCTGCTTCCCAGAGGCATCCCGGACAGGGTCGTTCTCCCTGGTGCAGGAGAGTTTCCCCCTCTTGAACAGATCCCGAAACTCCCGGCACTCATCCTGTGCAAACGCCAAAAGCATAGGTTGACACAGATATGCTGACAGAGAAGCGCATCTCCCGCAAATCCACAAAGGATTATCCACCCAACGAATTACATTTCAAACGTTATTTTGCTTCCTTGAGGCGTAACTCGGTGGAGAACCATAACACAAAGCGTAAAACAAATAAATCCGTATGTTTAGATGAGCAGATCTGTCTTTTGTATCCAGGGTAGCTATTTCCAATAGATAACACATGCAAGAGCCTGCCCAAAGGACCTAAGCTCTGCTCTAAGTATAAAATCCACCATTTCAGCGAATTTTGAATGAGAAAGTTGGTTTTCCCATCTCTTGTGAGAGAACGCACAACTGAAATTAAAGAATTTTAAAACCCATGCACGGCGAAAAAATGAAGCTGCAGGCATAAAAAAAATATAATCCTTGAACACCTCCTATCCCCAGGTACACGAGAACAAGACGTGGGTGTTTTTACCTTCCACTTAACATGATGCTATGTGTTAATTGAACCAAAGCACTCTATTTCACAAAAGGCTTTTGTAGCAAAGCCTGCTTAAGCATTTCAGTCTGGCCTTTACTTTCCTCTGAACAGCTTTCCTATAACTTTCAGGGCAAGTCTGGAGCATAAGAAACACGTGGAACACGTGGAGTCTTTAGGTTCGTTTATGCAGCACTTACAACCTTATCTGCCCTGTGATCTGTAATACATTTTTCCTCTCACACCATGCAGAGGAGATGGCTTGATAGCTTATCCCAGCCCTGCAGATGGGGAAGTCAAGCCTAGAAAATTACTTGCCAAAAGCCAGACAGAAAATCTATGGCTTAACAAAGAAATTCAGTGTAGGTCTCTTCCTGACGCTGTAAAATTGTCCTTCTGCCTTCAGGACCACACTGCGGCAAGTCAGATGTCTAAAAAAGAAGATCTCCCTTAGGACAGCTCTGCCTTACAAAGCCTTTAATTTGCCCAGACACACAAGAGGTAGAAAGCTACCCTGCTTAACCAGATGTAAAAAATAAATAAATCAATCACCACAGCCAACACTATCTGATAGAAACCAATTCACTCCCATCTAGAATAAAAACCCAAGGCTAAAAGGACAGCTCCCTCCACATAAAGACCTGCTATCTAGAAAAACAGCTATGGGTAAAAGAAACCAGCCAGGTGCATCAACAAGATAAACAAGGCACAATTAGAGCCGGCCTGTTCCCACACCCTGCCCTAGTCAGAGCTCACATGCGCCAACCTTGCTATTAAACATTTGCCAGATGCCAATGGTGTGCCTTATAAACAGGCAGGCATCCTCCTCAGCCAGGGCTCTGGGTCAGGCACGCACCGGAGGTGCCGTGATTGCCTGGGAGGAGCCGCCGGGAGTTTTGGTTTCTTTCACGCTGGTGGATGGCACGAAGCCTCACGCTCTTCCCAAGGCTGGGCACGTTTGCCCTGCTCCCATGGCAGGGCCCTTTCCCACGCCGCAGACGAGGAAGCGCCCTGGGCAGCGGGTCAGAGGCAGCAGACGCGATGCCATCGCCAATAAAACTGGCTTCGGCAGCGATGTTTCACCTCACCTTTCCCGAGGAGTTCACATTCCTGTCCGCCTCTCCACCACTCCCTTTGTTTTTTGAGTCTCTTTCCCTGCAAGAAAGGGAGGCGTGAGTGACGGGGCAGCGTGCAGCACTCGGACAAAGCCAAAATAGGGGGTGATTAAAGGCCAGTCCTGCCGACCCCACCTCCCCATTGCACAAGGCAGCAGCACAGACCAGCACCAGGGCTCAGCTCCCTGACACATGCCCACGGTGTTTAACACCTCTGCACTGGGGGCACGGTGCCATCCTTTCTCCCTGCCTAACATCCAGCTCTCTCCATCCTAAGAAACGCCATCTATGCAAACAAGAAATTAACCTGTGTAAGGTTTCACTCTGCATTTATTCCTCACACTCTGTGGCGAGTCTCCACCATGTGATGAGCTGGGGAGAGCTACTGGGTTCACAGGTTTGCTGGAGAACTACAAACTGGTCTGGCTGGCCAGGGCCAACAATTTTGCAGCACAGAGCCTCCTGAGAGCTGGCTCCCTGCTACGGGAGGAGAGGACATGCTGTGGGTGGGCAGGGCTGCCACTGGAGCCAGCAGGCAGCTGATACTCACATCAGCCTTTGGCACATCATGCACTTGTTGAGGTCTCCTCTGTTATTTGGGCTGCTGAAGGGCTCCTTGGTGGTGGGACAGGAAAACTTCCCGCTGCGCAGAAGTGACCAAATTTTCCTGCATTCGTTCTGAAAAGCACAGAGGAGGGCAATCAGTGCAGGCTCCCAGCAAGACCCTGAGAACTGCTTGTTCACAATGAACCTTTTTTGGGTGCGCTGCAGGCTCTCAACAGCACCAGCTTGCTCACACAGACCACACTCCTCCTGCCCATCCCTGGCCACACACCACACGTGGCACAGGCTGCACCCAGAGCCCTGCTCGTGGCTCCCGAGGCAGGAAAGACAACGAGAAAGTTCAAAACCCGTTGCAAGAACCATTAATCACAGGGAAAGGAATATATATTTAAGGAACACGTTTAATTTACATACAGCTGCAAATTGCTACCCGCTAGAGCGGAGGACTGCACGTTATAAAGTTAGCCAAGAGCAGAAAATACAGCCCTGGAAGTGCCAGAGGGATGCAAGAGGGATGAACGGGCCAGAGCGACTGAAGAGTGATCCACGTGCAAGACAAGCACAGAAAAGCACAACCCTCTCAGCAAGCAGGGCAGTAATATTGTGCAATGTTGCAGCAGCCCATTGCATCTTCTGCTGGGTAACTGAGATGCAGGCCAGGGAGAAGCAATGAACCGTTTAGTTATTTTTGGCTACTGTGTTTCCCGAAAGGATCTTTACCAAGGAGACAAGCTCGCTTGATTAAAACATGAATGGAACTGACTTTTAAGTCATTGAATCAAATTATTTTCTGAGACTCAAAGGACTTGCCTTAATTCTTTTAATTATGAAACTCAGGAATTATCGGAAGCAGGGGTTTCTGCTGGATCAGAAGCTACATTCTAAAATATCATTAAAAATATAATTCATGCCATTTCCAACATCACTTCATGAGATTTCCAGCCCAGAGCTGTTTGGATATGTTCTCAGCATCATGCACCAAACACACACTGTCAGCTGGAGCCACTGCTGTATTACCCAAGTGTTGTCTCTAAATATGGAGAGATTCACTGCTTTTTCCACCACTGAAAAAGCATTATAATATCTAAGTACAGTGCATCGAAATGGACTTTGCTCAGAGCATGCATTAAGCAGTATAAGTTGGCAAAACAAAGGGAGAATCAGAATAGAAAAGGTTGGACTCGCCTTAATCGAAGCTTGACTGGCAACATCTGCGACAGAAAAACCAACAATGAAACCATACAAAAATCTTTGAAGGGAAATTTTAAAGCAAAAGCATTTAATTAAAATACTTGATGCAGCTTCCTAATCCACCCAAATACCTCTTGATAAAAGCTAATCCAATGCATTATTTCACACTGATAGAAATTCTCTAATGCCCAGTCCTTTCTGGAACATTGCACTTTTTGTCATTCAAATGCAAAATCACATCCATTTTTCTGTGTGTCTTTGTGCCCTTCTTTACTGTGTTTCTTTTCTTAGGCTTAAAATCCAAGTTCCAAGGATGGTTCAGTAACTGTTTCTCCATTATTCTACAGCCCTGCCTTGGTAGTCACATCAAACTCACACAAACATTTTTGGCATTCTTCACCATCCCCTAAAATTGGGATACCAGAGCTAGGCCATTATTGTTTGTCCAAAATGACAAATTCCTTTTCAAGGCCCATTCCATTTGCAGTACTTCACACAAATTATCAAATTAATAATGAGTCAGCAGGTGAGTAGCTGGTACCTATTTCTTTTTACTAAGCCACTTAAAGCTGGTATAATATGTTTCATCCTCTTTTGCATCATCAGTGGCATTGCAAGGAACTGTCAAGAAATCTTCCATTAGTGCTTTTTCAATAGAAACAGGCAGGAAATTGAAAGACCATTGCTTCAAACCTAACTCCTGCTGAAGTCTATCTATTGTAGCCAAATTACGGCAGCCATGTGAAAATGCCTTCCTTAGCAAGTGTTGACAAGACATTACCATTTTTCTGAATTTACAAAAAAATTTGTATTTCATTTTTGTTCAAAGTTGGGCTTTTTATGGAAGAATTCAGTCTGGTTGAAAATTGGTATTCTTCCACTTAGACAAATGGGGGCTTGGCTTTTTTGGTTTTCCTTAAACTGTTAATTCTATTTAAAAATAGATGCTTTCATCTACCAATAAAACTTCACTATTTCCACATGAAAAAGAAAGAGTAATCAACAAGACATGTTATATCAAACCAATACCTGTAGTACAGCAAAAAAAAAGGTGGTCCTCTGCTATACCACCATGCTTTTCAAAAAACAAGGGCTCTCTAACCCTCTCTCTCTCTGTCTTTATGGGACCTCCCAGGCTGCGTCCTCTGCCAGTCCCAGATTCCAGCACAGAGAACATCACAAGTTACTAACCTGAGAAGAAGCAGAAAAATGCCAGAGCAAGGACCACCGAGGCACCTTCTATTTTCATGGTGAGGGTGGTGGCAGCTGTTTGCCTACGTTGACTCTACTAGAGCATTGCTCAATGAAACCCAAAGAAAGGGCTCAGGGCTGATCACATATATATAGATGACCAGGTTCTCCGCCTTCCTTGTGACATAATCTTCCCAAGAACCATCATTAGCTGCAAAAACCGGTTTGTTGACACCACTCTGAATTCTAACGATCCCATTAACACAATTAATTTCCATAAGGATGGGACATATTTGAGTCACTCCCTGCATTTTGTCAAGGTAAGAAAATTATAAATAGATCACCTCGGATCCCCCACACGGCCAGAGGGATTCTTGCCATCTTCAGGGTGGTTCATAAGACAGCGGGACTCCAGCCACCACATCACAAATACCCTTTCATATCTCAACAAAATAGCTGAAAGGGTTTTTATTTTAATAACTTGGCTGCAGAACAGACAACAGGAAGGTCAGGTCACTCAAACCTCTGGAAGTCAGTCTGCTTTTATTAAAGCAACCCAGTATGAGCCTAAAGAGTAAACGTTCAGGAAACATTGAAAAACATCAAGTTTGAGGCTTTGTTGAAATTCTTTGGGTTTGATGCTACAGTTCTCATAGCAGCTGTGTTAATGATAAAACCATACTGCCAAATCCTCATCCTTTCCCAGTTTCTCCCTGTTGTCTTCAGGGAAAAAAAAAAAAATGTGGTTTTATGAGTGAAAACCTTTTCTCAGCCCAGGTGGGACCTGGCAGACCATTACAGATGCAGCTCTTTGAGGTGTGTTGTCATCGATGCTGAAGGGTCCAGCCAAGCAGCACTGCTCTGGTCTTTCCCAAAGAAGAGATAAGATGAAAGTAATCATCCTGTGCAGGGCTTCTCAGGAGTCTCGAGAGAGGAAAATAAAGATGACATCAAAGTTTTGGAATGTGATTTACGTGGGAAGAGGCTGTGTGCCTTGTCTCCAGTGAAAACAGAAGAATTTGGAGAGAAAAGTCATTTGCAAGGTTTGAAAGGGGTGGATAAATGAGTCAGTCAAGCGAACCAGAGCAATGAGGGGCTCGAGCACAGGCTGTGGCTGTGCAGAGAGGCAGATCCGCACCATCTGAGGAAGAAAACATACTTCTGCATGACATATGTGCCTGGCCAGACAGGCCAGCAGAGCTCGGTATAAATCCTTGTAACAAATTGCTGCCACACGTTTCTCAGATCAGAGCAGTTGTTCATGTTCACAACTGGAGCCAAAGCCAAGCCAGCACAGCCCCAGTTTGGAGTGTGGGCACCCCTAACATTTTTTTTCAACTCAAAACAAAATCACGTGCAGGTTCACCATGGAGAGTTTGCAGTGCAGTAGCAAAATGCCCAAGGTCATGCAGATGGTTCATGGCAGATCTGAAGAGCTGTGTATTGTCCTGAATCATGAGATAATTTCTGAATGCGCATTTGGGCGTGGAGTTGGAGGGGACGCCAACAGGAAGAGAGGAAAACTAAGCTGACAGAGCATGTGTCAGTAAATCCTTGGGAGAATTGGAAGAGAAAAAGAAAAAAAAAAGTGTATGGTAGTTTAAAAGTGGTTAGAGCTTGGAAATCTATCTGAAGGACAAAAAACAAAAGATGTTATTTGTTACTGGAGTATCTGCCCATGAGTCAGCCATGAGGTGGGAGGGTTTGGGAAGGGGAGGTGCATTTTTAAAAAGGATTTTGTTCTTAAAATTTTCTTTTCCTCCAGAAGTTCTATTCCTACAGAGAAATGAAACAATTCCATGATTTAAGACAGCTGGCTGACTGCCCTATTCCTGAAGGAAGCAGAGTGGGTGCCAGATCAGGTCAGACTGGCCAGGTGAGAGCAGCTCCCAGCCTGGCAGTGCAGGGTGACAAGGAAAAGGAGAGGGAGAGACAGGTCCTGACCCCACACTGGCCCTGGGACCACCCCATCTCTCCCATATTCCCACACCAACATGTGGGAGAAGCTCAGAACATCCCAAACACACCTTGACACCAAAACCAGACCCATGTTCAGTAACAAAACTCTAGAGGGGAAAAAAAATGGAAAGGATTCCCAGCCTCATTACTACTGCACAACTACAATCTCCTAAAAAAACCCAGCAACGGTATGAAATGTGAAGGGATGGAGAAAACCCAGCAAAGCCATATGGTTTGGAGGATTTGCTTGTGTGCGCTCGAGTTACACAAACCTGGGCACGATGAGGGATGACAGCAGGAGTGTATTAAGCATAAACCTTGCCTGACTCACTTGATTGCCTGTATTGATCGATTTACACCGTATTGATCCATCTACACCACGAAGTCTCAATCCTGCACTGGAATCCAGACAGCTCATTAATTTCTATAGGAATTTATATCCCACAGGATTGGATCTGGAAGAGAGATGATCTTGATGCTTTATCAATATATTTTTAGCACAGCACCCAGCTAATCTTAATTTACAAATATATGCCAAACAGCTGGAGAGCAAAAGGCCACTGCAAAAAGCAGATGAGGGCAAGAAGAGATATTGCAAGGATATCTTTCGTTCACGTCTCAGTTAAAAAATTTGGAAAAGTAAACAGCATATAATGATGCTCTGCCTGGTAGGACAGCTCTCACTGGGTCTATTTTTCACCACATTCTGCTATGAAAACAGGAATCGGGATAAAAATAGTCATGAAGGATAACTAGGAGAATGCAGGAGAAAACAGAAGCATAACATGAAATTTAGGGAACCCCCAGGCAGCTGAAAACCCAAAAGGCTGGGACAAAATCCTGCAGCCAGCAAGCTGGGCCAGCACTGTGGCAGGCAGGACACAGCCACAGGGGCCATTCACCTCCTCCCTCTCCAGGTCCCCAGGGAGAATGGGAAGGGAGTCCAATAAGCAGCAAAATGATTCATACCCCAATTAGTGATAAACATCACACTCCTTTTCCTATGGCCATTCTCCCCTTTTCTGACGTTCCCGTATTTCATTCCTTCACAGCCTGTGCCTGCACAGAAATATATCTATAGACAGAGAAAAATAATTGAGATGCCTTGTCCACTCAGGAAGTTGTTTTTCTTCTCATTAGTGACATGGCATTGTTTTGCAGGCAGGATCACCTCCTTCCTAATGGGTTTAGCATCACTTAGGGATATTTTTACCAGGGAAAAGCCTCCTGCCAGCATAATTGGTTGGGATGGTGATGGTGGGGGTGTTGTTTGGTTTGGGGTTTTTTCGGGTGTTTTGGTTTGGGATATTCTTTTTTTAAGGCAGTGGAGGGAGGGTTTGCTTGGGGATTTTTTTGGTTGGTGGGGTTTGTGGGTTCTGTTAAACCATCTGTGCTTTGGTAGCTCTTCACTGTTTGAACACCAGCCTCCAGCCCAAGCAGCTCTGAAGTTGCCCTAAATGCCTGAGGACATGAGCTGTGTTGTCCCATTCTCACCCCAGAGCAAGGCAGTGTTTTGGGTCAGGCCTCCAAAGCCCCCACACAGTCGGACAAAAAGCCCTGATGAGGATCTGTAGCCCATGTTTCACCCACTTTTTCCCTGGCAGCAGTGCCAGTCTCTTTCACAGCACTGTTTGCCCTCATAAAACTACAGGCATGCCTATATTCCCACCATAGATGTATTTTTCTGTCCTGATTGATGCAATTTTTACCTCCAACCATCTCTCTTCTTCTGAGGAACCCCATCAGCACCACTACTCAACACCTAATTTCTATAAAATATTGAAACTTCTTTTCCAGCCAACCACTACATCCCTCTCCAACCCAGAGATCCTTAGGGAGAGAAGGGAAGAGACAGAGTTGTTTGGCATATTTAACAAAGGTGTTTTGCTTCACAGCCAAAGCTGAGTGCAGAGCTCTCAACTTCAGCAGTTTCATGAGTTTATAGAATCGCTCATAGGCTTGGGTAGGAAGGGATCTTAAAGATCATCTCATTCCAATCCCCTGCCATGGGAAACTTCCACTGTCCCAGGTTGCTCCAAGCCCTGTCCAACCCAGCCTTGGACACTTCCAGGGATGGGGCACCCACAGCTTCTCTGGGCAACCTGTGCCAAGGCCTCCCCACCCTCACAGGGAAGAATTTCTTCCTAATGCCCATGCAAACCTACTATCCTATAACTCCAGAGGGAGGCATTCCAAAAAGAGGGACTTCAGAGACACAGGATGGTTTCCTGTCCAAGATACTCATTTGTGCACCCACCCTGGGCTAGACTCTGCTGCAAGAGGAGCTACAAGTCTCACCCACCTCAGCAGAGCTGAGGAGGTTCCTCAGCCATGCAGCCCATGCAAGAACAAGGTTTGTGATGCTGGACAAAGCTTTGCCTGCCCTTCCACAACCAAAACCCAGGTGCTGATCAGCCAGGAAGCCAGTGACCCCCAAGATGATGGGAGCGAGTTTGAGTTTCTGGGCTGCAAGAGCCACTTGTCCCAGAGCTCCCATTTGTACCCTCTGCTGCTGCAGCTGCAAGGTGGAGCTGCCCAGACCTCCGGGGAAACAAGCCTTGGTCATCCTGAAATCCCACTGTCACTGCAGGCACCCAAGGCCACCACAGTCCCTTCCCTTCAGCCAGGGAAGTTTCCTGAGCCCAAAGCAGAGCTCCAGCAGTCTGACACAGGGAAAAGTCCTTCCCCAGAGGCTGCTGAGCTCCCAGCGTGGTGTTGGGTGTGCAGCCCAGCTGCTGGCTTGTCACAACTCCTGGCTGCATCCCTGAAAATGCTGCAGGTGTTAGCTCCCTTCATCCCAGAGCACTACTCCTTCTCCGGCAGCTCACAAAGGAGGAGGAATTGCTCGAGGCCAGGACAGGAATGATGGGAATTTCCTGATTTCATCCACTTCTGAGAGTCAAGTGCATAGTGAACGCTATGCATCCATGAATCCTCAGTAAAATGCATTCCAGAAACATGTCAGAGCACAGCAAGTCCTTACCGAAGAATAAAACACACTCAAAAGAAAAAAAAAAGACAAAAAGAAGAATCTGTGTCAAGTGAACTTACTCTACCAAAGGGAGACAGAGTGGGTAAACTTAATTTGAAATAATTGCTTTGCAAATCTCTGTGCAATGAGAGCATTTAAGAATTTCCCCTAAATCCAGCATCTGCTGCAACCTCCTTTGGACCCAGTGTCTCATGAGTCACACCCTTCCCTGTCACCAGGTTTCCTTTCCCACCCAAATCCACCTTTTTAGCCCTGATTTGCAAGTCACAAAAAGCATCTTGGGCTATGGACTGACCACACGCCCCTCGTACATCCTCCAGCACAGAAAGCTCCTGGGTGTGCTTGTCACACCTGCAATGCCCTGGCAGCAATTTCCAGCCCCCTGTGCTTGAACCAGAGCACGAGCCTCATCTTTGCAACCCTTCCCAGGCCATGAGCCACCATGACATGTGGCTGACTGGCCTGGACGGGCCTTTGCCACTGCTGATTTGGCTTGCCAGTGCCAGGGAGGAGGGGGAAATGAATCAGGAAGTGAGCAACAGTGAGAGGTGTAGGTCCAAAAGGCAGGGATGAGGCCAACTTCGGAAGATCACAATAATAGCATGTAACACATGCCATCTTCAAAGGACTAATGAATCCCTACAGGGTTCCCCTATTATTATTTGCATTTCACAGATGGATACATTAAGATGCAGAAGGCTGCATTATCCTCTGGGTCACACCTAATTCAGTCTATTCATCCCTGGTCTTATATTGGAGCTCATCCCTACGGTGCGAGAGATCCTCCCACGAGGCAAAACAACTCTGCTATCTCCCAGGCAGGCCTGGCTCAGGAATCACTGCTGTGTCTGGGGTCTGATTTGCACAGCACACCAGACTGACAGGTCCTATTGATCTCTCCTGACCTTGAAAACTGATTAACTTATCAATTCTCCTTCCCTCCAATCAGGCTGAGGAGTACCAGCAGCTCTGGCTTAAAGCTGGATTGAATTTTTTTAAATGTACTTTTCTTCTAGATGTGAAACATAAGACAGAGGAACCCAGAGGAGAGATGCATCTGAGTGTTCAACACATAATCCAGTCTCCTTCCGCCCCTCAGTCTCAGTCTGGCTGTGGAAAGGACCCACCTTCCAGCCAGGAGCTTCCCTGCAGCTCAACAACTTTTGTTCGCAGAAGAATAAAGCTGCCCTGGGAAACTGCGCTCGCTGGGAGAGCAGAGCTGCTCCCCAGGCTGTAACTGATGCCATGTGGGGCTGGGGATGCTGGAACCGGTCTCTGCATTCAGAGGGAGATCCAGCACCGAGGCAAGCAGGCTCTCCCTGCCGACTCTGAGGAAGCAGCTGCCATTCCTGCTGTCAACACTCTCCTGGGCGGGTTGTGCTCATTGAAAATTGCGAGGCCGGAGATGGCAGGAGTTGGGGTTTGATCTACAAGGCCTCAGCAAGTAACATCTGCAGGCTGAAAGGACTTCCCACGGCAAAGCACCACGACATCCCCCGGAGCTGCCAAGCACCGGGAGCCTCCGAAGGCCACCAAGATCTGTGCTTTGATAGCCCTTCCCAGAGCCAGCCGATTTCACCTCCCTTACAGTATTTGTAGCTCAGATAAGGGTAATCAAAATCTCATCATTCAGGGTGTAAACTGATCGCCTGCAGGGGTTAGAAAGGAGTTTTACTTCGTGTGTAGCGTTGCACAACTGCCAGGATTCGCTGTGGGTATTCTCCAGCCTCTGCTGAGCACCAGGCGGGGACCACAGCGAACAGCAAAGCGCAGCACACCGGCCGAAAAGCCCGAGTCGTCATGCAAAACAACGCAGCCCTATTGTTTGGGAACAAAGTAGAAATTTTTCTGACTCTGGATTCAACTCACACATGGAAATGAAAGACAATGGCTGTCACTAGGCTACTGAAAAAGCAGAATTTCAACAGAGGAAGAAAAATCTGTCCTGAGATCATTTTTCCTGTGGACAGTGAGGGGAGTGCCTGGAGAGAGCAGAGCACTGAGGATTGCACTTGTGTAACTCTGCCCCATCCTGAGCAGCCACCGGACCCTCTAAGTGCTGCTCCACTGAGTGGTACCAACAACCCGACCCTCCTGAGCGAGGTCTGAGCCCTTCCATGCCCCCTAACAACCCCCATGCCCAGCCACCCCCACCTGAACAGCGAGCCACGAGAACAGAGTGGTTTTCCCTCTGCAAAATTATTATTTATGTTTTATCGGCGGCAAAGGCTCCATAGTGCCGGAATCGGCCGAGGGGTGTGGTGGCCTAAGTGCCAGTACCCATGGCTGCAGTGACAGCAGGAGGCCAAAAACATGCCCCGTGTGGGTGGTGGTTGCTCTCAGATTAAAGTATCACCACGCCCCGCTCTCCTAATTGCGCTGTGAAACTCTGATCTCTGCCCGATCCCACAGCCGGCCGTGGCAGGTGCCTTGAGCCACCCGTGGGATCCCCCAAAGCTCCAGCTACTCCTCCAGAAGGGCCCCCAGCAGGATGAGATCCCAAACTTCCTTGTCCCTCTAGAGGGTAACTGAGAATAAGGCATTTCAGTACCTGTACATCACAGAAAACCACAGCGTCATTACTTGAGGCATCTGCTGCCATGGACTGTGACTGGAACTGCCAGCAAGAGGGAGAGTTTCCAAAGAAAACTATCAGCTTTTCACACACACACAAAAAATATAAACAACTACAACTGAAAGTTGAATAAGCTTGCATGAGAAGTATGGATTTTCCATACATTAGATTTTCCAGTACCTAAAGGGAGGCTCTAAGAAACTGGAGAGAGACTTTTACGAGGCATGCAGTGATAGGACAAAGGAGGAATGGCTTTACACTGAAAAAGGGTAGATTTAGGTTGGATATTAGGAAGAAATTGTTCACTGTAAGAGTGGCAAGACACTGGCACAGGTTTCCCAGAGAAGCTGTGGCTGCCCCATCCCTGGAAGCGTCCAAGGCCAAGTTGGAAGAGGCTTGGAGCAACCTGGTCTGGTGGGTGGTGTCCTAGCCCATGGCAAGGGGTGGAACTGGGTTATATTTAAGGTCCCTTCCAATCCAAACCATTCTATGATCTTCTGTTTATCCTTCCATATCCCCCAAATTTAGATGAGAGCATAGAACTAACAAATATTTGCATTTGGTCTAAACACGCTATTTTTAATTTGAAAGCTGCAGAATCTGTTCAAGGCACCTAAATCTAACTTTTCAGTCACTATACCACCTTTCCCCAGCGTTCTGGTGATGCAGCAGTGCCTGGGAAAGAGGAGAGTTGTTCCTTTATGCAAGATGTAAAAAGCTTTAAACACATTTTTTTGTGAAAGGGAGGCATTTTGCCAACCAGCATCAGTACATTCAACAGCATCACTCTGGCTGCTGAAGGAACAGTTCAGCCTTATCACAGATAATGGCACAGCCCTTGATGCTGCAGGGAGAAATCACCAGAAATGCATCAGTATTTTGGGGAATCACTTGAGGTCTAATGCACTTAAAGCATCTCCGTTCAGTCCTCACTCACACACCAAAGCCCAGGTTTCATGCAAACATGAACCTGGAGTCTGCTCCTCTGTGGTCAAACACTCCAGGACGTGTCTGCAGTCACCAAATTCCTGCAGGTTTGTACCTGATTTTCAGCTGGTACACTCACTACCGAACTGAAAATCCCTGTGCTCGGGAGGGAGCGTTTGCCAGGCCCTTTCTGGCAGCAGCACAAGGACACCATGGCAGATTCCAGCCAGAACAGCTTCCCCTGCACACAAACACGACACTTGTGACACAGAGCTCTCATCCCTGCAGCAGGAATGTGCTCACCCTGGGAAGTCCTGAGGTTTACCTTGTTATGTTTAACTACCTGTGGCTTTTTGCTTGCATTTAAAAACAATTTCCCACAGCACAGTAGCCTGTGCACCCATACCCAACCCAATAAACATCCCATTTCCAACCCAATAAACATCCCATTTCCCACTGCAGCTGGCTCACCAGGATAATGGTGGAGGTCAGCTAACAAATGGCTGATGACCAGTGGGAATCAGCGTGTCCACCAGCACTGACCGATTAGGACATTGGCTACCAGGAGTGACATGGGGCAGGCAACAGCATCCCAGATCTGAAACAAGGACAGGAAATACCCGAATCAGTGCTATTTCAATTTTTTTAAGGAACATCTAGATCATGGTCCAGCCCTTTTCATCACCAGTTAGTGCCTGGCAGAAGGGTCAAACCAATGAAATTTCAAAGAGGCAGCAGGGGTGCCCAGCTCCTTTTGATGTTCACTTTTTCCCAAAACATCTGATGTTCTGGCTGAACGAATTCCAGGTGCTTGTCAATAATGCTACAAGAACCACAAAACAGTCTTTCCTGGTGGACCATTGGGATCTGTCAGTCTGTGATCCCTTCCAGGGATGGGATTGCATTCACCCTTTGTTTCCCAACTGAAAATAAAGCCATAATCCAGCACTTCAGCTGCAGGAACAGAGCCTTCTAAATAGGATTGAGGAAATTTGCATAAAGCTTGCATTTGCAGCTTTTAGGGAGCTGAGGATGCCACACACCAGCTGTTGCACATGAGCACATCTGTACAAATGTGAGCACACTCCACATACAGCATGAACAAAAAGAAAAAAAAAAGAGAGACCTCCCCTTTGCAGCACTGAGCTGGTGACAGACAGAGCCCTGGGGCTGGGGAGCAGAGACTGAGCTGCTGCCTCAGGAATTCCCCATTCATTTCCTTCAGTTTTTTTTTTTTTGCAGCAAGGTAAGTGTCCTGTGTTTGCAGAGCCCTTTTCTTTTCCAAATCTGTTGCACGTTCACTTGATCCCTGCTGCTGCCTGTCCCACCATCCAGCTGCCTTCACTGCAGAGGTCCATCCTCAGCTGAGTTACTGCCTCTCCAGGTCTGTCCTCCTACCACTGGCTCAGGATCAGACACAGCAAACACCACTCAGCGCCCAAACGCTATTTTTGTCTCATATTCATCATTTACACGTTTGGTCCATGTGCTGCTGGCCAGAGTGCTGACTTTGGGGGGCACACTTTGCCTTGCCCAGCCCAGCTGGAGATGCCACGGAGCCCGGTTCCAAAGATGTGGGGCAAAACACCCGCGATTCACTCCGGCGTTGGCACGGCGCTGCCTCCACGGAGCACTCAGCTGGAAAGGACCTCCTGGGTCATCAAGTTCATCTGCTTGTCATCGCCAGTAACCACATCACTAGATCAATTAGGAGCTGTTTGATTGGCCTATCACAGCTAATGGGCTCCTCCGTCTGGCAGAGGAATAACAGGATCCAAAGGTGATGCCAGGCTGGAAACAAGGGGTGACCATTTAACGGTGCCTGGGTCTGCCCACAGCACCCCATGCCACCCACAAATTTCCAGTTTATCTTCGGTCTAGCCTGAATGCTGTGCCAAGACTATTTTATCCAGTGGTTTTCTGCTCCAAAACTGAGTCTGGGAATCTCTGAACAGCAGTTCCATGAGCAGCGACAAAGAAAAGCAGTTTCCATCAGCTGTGTAATAATACAGTTACTGAAGTTTGGTTGGGTTTTGGTTTGGTTATCTTTTAAGGAATTGCACTTTCCCCAGGCAGCACCAAAGAAATCAACAAGCTGAAAGAGGAGGTTCGAAGAAAAAAAAATAAAAATCACTGCTCTGAGCAAAACAAGAACTAATTCTAAAGAATCCTCTGGCTGCAGCTTTAAAACCCACCCTAAGTGCCATGCCCATCAGCAGGTTTACAAAAGCAAGGAGTTAAATGGAATTTATTATTTGTTTTCAAGGTAAGGCATCAAATAATGAATCAAAAAATACCATATTCATGTGCCCTTTTCCCACATGCTTTTGAAGATGCCCTCTTGAAGATTAGGCTGACATCTAAGATAATTAGCATATCTTCAGGCTGGAGATTTAATGAATAACAAACAAATAATAAGTCTCTCGTACTTACTAAATAGCCTAGGCAACCTCTGTTCTAATATTTTCTCCTAAGCAAACATGTATACACTGCACCATGGTTATAGTGGTGCTAAGATTCACTTTCTGATCATTATCAGTTCTAGAAAAAAAAATTACCAGAAAAACCCAAAGACTTGAGGGGACTTAAAGGTTTTTTTCAGGCAAAATAAAAGGTTTTGCTTCATTCTTGAGCTTTTCTATATTCCACGTTTCACATAACCCCAAAACACCTCACTTAAATGATACAAATCACTGCAACATCCCAGACACGCACAAAAATAAACACTTTCATTCCATGGAGCTGTGTTTCAGCCTTGTGTGGGATGCTTAGACTATGTGATTTAATGGAATTACCCAGAAATGACAGCACATTCTACACAAGGGATCCTGAATTGGTGACGAGAATGTAATGGAGAGGATTTTGAATCCCTAAGTAACAGGACATGAATTCACCTTCCACTGAGCAATAGGACAAACAGTTAAGTCCTGCTCAGGGATGGAAGACAACAAATCTTCCTGTTGGAGATTTGTGGGACCCCTCAAAATGCAACACCCTTGAAAAGGTGCAAAAATCGTACAAAAAGAAGCAAGTCTGAGTATTTACACATGATTATGGCACTGTCCAAGGGAATAATTTACTCAGTCCTTCCCTATTTAGTGGGCATCCAAGGGCCTTTTCCAGATGATCATCCCATTCAGTGCAATGGGAACAGACAACTGAGGACCAAAACATCAACTGTGTGCTGAATGCTGATGAGGTGATCTCTCACTTCTCTGAGCTGGGGAGCAACTCATGGTGAGGTCTGTAGGGTCACCACCAATGCAGGATGGAGAGAACAGCCTGGAAAGCAAGACTCAGCTTTAAGGCCAGGACCAACTCAATAAAATGCTCAGAAATGCTTCCCCAGGTGCCCCATAATGAAATCCAGGGTCACCCCAAGGTAGGTGCAGAGTGGAGCACCCTGAGGACAGGCTTGAATAGCCAGGACCTATACAGTAAAGATACAAATACCAAATCCAAATGAAAACAGACCAAGGCTACTGGCACATAAAGAAGGTCTTTTAAACTAAATATTGTGGGAAAGCCAACAGTTTGACAAGACATGTGGCTTGGGAAAACGCAGTCTCCAGTGGAGAAGTCATGAAAATTTAGTATCCTTGAAGAAAAGGATAGGAGAGAAGCCAAAAACAGTCAGGGGGGAAGCAGCAGGCTGCAGGCCCAGCTGACAGCGCTGACAGCACTGCAGCGAGGGAACAGGCAGGACGCCGTGTGTGCATTCCCACCCAGGCAAGTCTGAAAGGCCAGGGGAGAGAACAGCAGTGCCCTGGTTTCAGAGGGGGCTATTAACATAACCAGCACCTTGGAAACCTGGTGGGGGGAAGATAAGCAGCAGAACACGGTAATGAGTGGGTACAAATCAAACAGGAATGAGAGCAGGCTGTGCAGGTGGAGGACTTAAAGGTCAAAGGAGCTGGGCATTAAGGAGAGCTTACCAAATAGCTCAACCAAGATAACTGTATCAACAAATAGTTGATACTGTTAGGATTGCAGTCCCATGCCCAGACATTATAGCGTTAGAGTTATTCCATCCTCCACCCACCCAGAACAGGGCAACAACAGCAAAACCTTAAGGCAGACGAGCGAGGCTGTGATGGATATAAACAAACACAAACAGGAGATGTCCCTCTCCCTTGTACAAACAGGATCACTGACAGGAGGGAACATGTTTACATTTAAAATGGAAAGTTACTGCTCCCTCCAGCAGTAATTTATGACCTCTGACACAAGAGCCTCTTCAGCACATCCTGAGCAGCACCCAGGAACCAGCGGGTTTGATTTCAAGTGTTTGGCCAGGGGCTCTTTGCACCTTAAAACTGACAAATCTTGAGGGCAGCCTTGCAAACCTGCTACTGTAAGTTTAGCTCGAAGAGGGTACTGCCTAAGCACACAGGCACTTGTTCAAAGAAAACTAAAAAGGAAAAGCCCTTAAGGAAAAACACACCCAGGAGGTGGGAAGACCATTTGAAGAAGTCATTAGGGTAAACGTGTATTGCTTAAGGGGAAAAAAGAAAATCAGAATAAAAGCTAGTGAGCTTAAAGTGAGACAATTAGCAGTAAAATGAGACTAAGGAGAAGCACTGTCCAAATAGCGAAAACGTAAAAACCAAGACTAAAATGTAAAGTCGGCAACTGTGCCAAAATACTCCAAAGACTGAGAAGAATTTTCCAAGCCACAGCACTAATAACAAAACACATTGAAGAGTCCTTGATCACAGGGCTAAGGGAGCCTCCAAGGAAGATAACAGCAGAGTAGAAAAGCTAAATTAACTTATCCACAATAAGCTGATAAATCCTGATAGCACAGAGCCAGAGTCAGGGATTAAATCCCCCCCCTCAGCAGCACTGAAGGTGCTCAAATGTGCAATCACCCAGCTCGAGCTCGGGAGTGCACTTCGGGGGAAAGGGAGGAAAGCTCATATAAACAGAGTAACAAAGCCCACAGAGAGAAGCGACAGACTGGGGAAGACTCATCACAGGTTTCTGGGAGACAAGTCCTGCCTCATCAGTCCATCTGAGTCCCCTAAAGTGTGGGCAAACGATGGCACTGCTTGACACGATGAACTTCTCTTTCTAATGAACCAGTTACAAGAATGTAAGGTGCCATCAAGTAAAGGAAGAGTTTCTTTGAGTTAAAAATGGAAGCAGTAATAAGAGGTCAGCTCTCCCAGTGGAGGTGAGACCCGACAGGCATCTCTGCAGCTCAGCTTTTTATAAATGGCTATGAAAAGGCAATTAGCAAAGGGACAAATTGAATGACTCAAGAGAGTTCAAAGCTTCGAGTCAACTGAGAGAAAACCGCAAGTCACTCAGGACACAGTGGCTGGACAAGAAAGTGGCAGACAGATTTCAGTGTTGAAAAAATAGAGAGAGGAGAAAAGCTTGCCATGCTCTGCCTGCACATTACAGCTCCACAGTAACCATCACTGTCAGGGGCGTATTAAGGAGCTCTGTGGCTAAGGTCACAAATAAATGCCACATCATTGCTGGGCAGCAATCAGGAAGGTTTTAGCACCTGATAGGAACTCTTAGGAAACATGGAGAGGATAAAACAAATTATTTCTGTCATGCTGCCTTATGATTGCTGGGTCTGGCCAGCTGCACAGTTGTGGCACTGTGGCCTTCCTCATCATCCTCATGACACGGATTTAGAGAGGTCCACACAGGGCACAGGGAACACCTCTCCTGGCCTCAGAGAGGAGCAGAAATGGGAAGGGCTTTTGTCTAAACTCACAGCAACTCCCACAGTGGAAAACAGGCTGTAGAAGGAACATGGTCATGACAGTCCACAAAATCAGGAGGAACCCACAGAAAATAAAGAGTAGCTGCTGTTCAGGATTACTCACAGCACTAGAATTAATGGATACTAAATAAATTATCATATAGTAGGTTTAAACAAACAAAGGGAAGTGTTTTTTCTTCCCCTCCCCATAAGATGTAATTGCATTGTGGAACTCATCGCCCCAGGATGTTGTGGATGCCAAACACACCAAGAGAGTCAAAAGTCAATTAAACAAATTCATGGACAGGTCCATCAGTGGCTATTAAACATGATGATGGAGGTGCAGCCTCTGGCTGGCAAGTCTCTGAAGCACATGAAACTTTATCACAGGAAGATTTACTTTGTGCTTGCCCTGTTTGTTCCCCTCAGCATCCACAGCCAACCATGGACCCAGGTACTGGGTTATTCCAGGTTATTCCAAGCTGGTGCTGGCTCTCAGAGTGGAGGTGAGCATTCTCAGGTCTCAGCACATGCCAGCTCTGGTCCAGAGTTCTAAGCTTCCTCTTTGTCCCTGTCCTGAAGTGACATTAATTTTTGAACACAGGGTGGATTGCCAACATCTTAAGCTAAAATTTTGGGCTTTAAACCTCAGGAGATTCCAAGGACATGAAATCCAAAAATCACACCCAGATGTCAGCCCTTTGTTTGGATGCTGTGATTTATACTATGAGTGACACTTCCTCTTCTGTCTCCCTAACAATGACAAAACAAAGGGCTATAAACAAAACCTGACTCCAGATGTTCTTTTGCCCTCATTAGCGACCAGCTTGGCTAATACTATTTCATCAGCCCTTTGTTTCAGGGTGGCAAGCCAACATCAGCAACTCGAGGACACTTTGATGGGCTCCCCCCACTCGGGATGCGACAAATTCCCAGGACACTCCTGCCCAACACTCACTACAATAACAAGCACAGGGCTGAATTACTGCCCTCGACAATGTTTGGTACGTGGAAAAACTTGTGCTTGCTAATTACCACGATTGCTCCATAAAAATCCCCCTCGGGCGGCCGCGTGCAATCCTGGTGAGCTGCAGCCCTGCCCCTCAGCAGCAGCCCAGGTGGAGACAGCCTTTCCTCTTTGAAGAGCCTCCCCAGCACCCGAGGTGTCCCACCCACTCGCCAAACCTATTCCTAGACATATCGGCTCTGTTTATTTTCCACACTGACTCTCACGCCGGTGCAAAGGGTGAGGATCAGCCAGGACGGACACATAAGTAGGCTACAAAACAAAGATTTTTCCTCTCCTTTGAAGCCTACTATCCATTATTTTTGATAAGAGGTGCAGCAGATTTATTTCTCTAGTTTGAGCACTCCTAAGCCTCTTTACTAAGCCTGGCAGCGAGAACCTCAAAGCAGATGCCAAACTCTGCAATCTTTTTATGTGTGGTAGAAATAATCCCTTTGCCTGGTGCCTGGAAGAGCTGAACCCTGACATCCTCAGGAGCTGCTGATAGACCAGCACTTGGGAGCCAAGGCAGAGCCAGCAGTGGTCTCTTCTCTCTGCAGCCGGCCAACAACCACACACTTTGCTTTTGTCTGAGCTCCAGCCTCGCTCTTACACCAAGATTGGGAAGAAATACTCAGATCTGACCCCAAAGCCCATCACATCTCCCTGTGGCAGTTCTTCTAACAAAGGATCCTTTACTCCTCCTCTCCCCGCAGTTTCACTCGTACCTTTAGATGCTTTGTGAGTTGAAGGCGCTCAAAGAAGCTCATGTAACAGGGCAACAGAGCTCCCAAAGCCACCCCTGCTCCCAGATTAACACAGGCCAAGCTAACAAGGTCCTCTGGCTGGCTGCCTTGGGCTGAGGAACTACATGAGTCACCAAATCCCAATGCCAAATCCCCAGTACCAGAGTAATTGCAGGCATTTTTTGAACCAGATCAAGCTGCAAGGGCAGAGGGAAGTTAATCATAAAAGGAATAAATCAAGGGGAAATACGTGGCACTTCACTTTTGGCAGGGAGGGGCTGATCAACTTTTACTCTGGAGGAATAGGGAGTGAGAGAGGGAAGACCCAATTTCACTTGGCTCCCAGGATGTCCAAGGACTTTCACATCCCTGCACAGAGAACAGCTGCTGTATGTCTTTACATCTCACAATGATAGATTCCTCATTTAAAAATAAATCAGAGCAGCCTGGGATAGACGCCAGCACATTTCCCCCAGTTTTCCCACATCCTACATTTTAAAGGCAGCTGATGAGCTCCATCCTTGCTGATCCCTCAACCTTCCTTTAATAACTCCCCATGTTCCCATTAAAACCAGTGCTTTGCCCTCCTCACCTTTACATTTCCCCAGGGCTGTAGCTCCCTACTTTGGCTGCTCTTGCTCAGTTTTGCATCATGTGGTGTTACTGCTTCAACAGCACCAGCACCCTCCGAAGTTCTTTTCTTTTTGTGACTTTTCTCCACAGGCAGCACCACCGAACCCTTTGTGTAAAAAATCCCACCTCTACTGGGTTAATCCATCTCCAAAATTACTACCTCATCAATCACTTGTGAGAGTGCTTTAAAAAGTTCAAATCAATAGTTCAGGCACAGTTGGAACCACCACTTACTCTCCACATATTGATCTTGACCTTCAGGTTGATATTGTTCCCCAAAACTTATAAAAGGGACCCAAGTTTGCAAACAAGGTGCCCAAGCACATCATGTTGAGCAACACAGAGGCTATCAAACCTGGGATCTCATTACACCCTCTGCCTCCCACTCCAGGTTGTGTTCCCTTGTTATACCTTGTTTCAAATTAGACTGAGAGCTCGTCACGCCAGCGGCTGTGGCTCCCCGTGGCACCACTGCAGCAAACAGGATTAATAAGCTAAGACTAAAGACAGCTCTCAAAAGCACAAAAAACTTACAAGAAACAAAGGGATGTGGGAAAGTCTTGCCCCTGCCCTGAATAAAGAACTCTCAAGATGCTTGAATAACTTCAGGACATCCGTGAACTTGGCTTCTCCATCATGAGTTTCATTTTTCACTTTTAACCCTGGCATTCCACAAATTAAGTGAACCTAAACGAAAAGATGCTTTGCATGGTCTAAGATTTTTTTTTTTAATGTTCTGTTTCATCAGCAAAGCTCAAAGATTTAAGCAGCCCATTCAAACTGGGTCATTTGTGTTGTAGACAACAGGGCACACTCAGCAAGCAGGGGATAAGGATTTTAGTGGCAGGAAAACAAGCAGCTTGTCCTTTGTCAGCAGGCTGCTCTGTCCTAGCCCAGGATCTCACACACCTCCAAAGCATGGTTTTGTCACTCTTTTCCTTCTGGTTTAGGAATTCCCTTGGGAATTAAGGCACCCCTGCCACAATAACATCTGGATGGGGAGGTGCTGCCTGCTCAGCTTCCCACCAAACTTCACCCAGAGCCCCTGATGCCACCCTTGCATCAGGGCAGACAAAGATGTGGCATTTGGGTATCTGGCCATCAATTCCCAGGGCTTTTACACCACCTGAACCACTTTTCCCATAGCCTGAAGAGGCTGACCTGGAGCAGTGTCTGGTTTTAATCAGCTGGGATACAGAGGAAGGAGAGATTTGCCACAAAGAAGCCAGTGGCTAAGGTAAGATGCTCTTCGCTTTGCCTGGAGCTGAGGCTGGGATTCAGTTCGCTGTCCCCATCATCTCTCCACACTCATCTGCTGAGCTCCATGATAACAGCTCAAGGTTTGGGAGAGCTCACAATGCACTGTCATTTTGCCTGGCTGCAGCTGAGAGTTTCACCCCTCTTCATTCATCATGGTTTCTGTAACAGGAACCTTTCAGTATGATAGGAATTCCCAGGCCAAAAAGTGTAATTCAGCTTCACAACAGCAGATCAAGTGTCTCTGCTTCCCTGGAGGCCTTAAATCCTTTCTCCTCCTGCCCATCCTCCCTAAGAGCATCATCTCTGAGGGTTCACTTCTCCCAGGACTAGCACATCATCACCAGATTTTGCTTCCACGGGACCTTCTGACACCAAAAATAATGCCCAAGTAGTGGTTCTGGTGATTTTCTCCAAGTAGGCATAGTGGGCCTGCCTTAATGGCAGCATCTCCTTGGACAGCACTGCTGTCCCTGTCACCGTGGGGCTCCAGAGGGAACTCAGTGCCCACACAAACGAGCACACTTACTCACAGAAGAGAACAGCACTAGAAAGCAGAGCTGTCACTCCATGGGAAATCCTAATTTTCAAACAAGATTAGTTTTGCTTTTAATCATCCTCCATCCAACTGGTGCTCAGGACAAGAGGACTTGCAGGCAAAATTCAACCTCCCCATCTTACCCTTTGCTTGCAGCTGTTGTTACAAAAACCCACAAATGAGACCATCATATCTGCATGCCATTGAACTTGGTATGACAGTTTTCCTGCTGGAAGGAAAGCTTCCTCAGGCTGGGTGGGGCAGGGCTGTCCAGGAAAAAAACCCTTTTCTACAGAAAAGGAGGATGAAGTTAGTTGTCTCCCGCCTTGTCCCAGAGCTTTGGAGTGAAGGCACTTATGGCAACAGCAAACAAGTGCTCAGCAGCACTTCAGTGATGTGGTCTAAGCAGAAAAAAAATCCCTTTTTTGAGCATGGAGCTAAGCAGGCCCCAGGCAGTAATGGGTACATGGTGAATAATAAACCCAGCTGAAGTAAGATGCATGAGTCAACCCAGATGAAGAGCTCCTCTTGGTTCCTCCCTCCCCCCTGCCTTTGGCTGTTCCTTGGAAAACCCATATGCATTATAAGGGTGTCCACAAAACAAACATTTGGCTGCTTTCTTCAAGAAACCTTGGAGAGCCCAAAACTGGCTGTGTGGGCTGAGTACTCAGCGGGGTACAGTAACCAAAGCAAAGAGAAACCTCCTCAGGGGCTGTTAGAGCATTTGGGATGGGGGAAATGGAGCAGAAATCTTTGTAGAAAAGCTATTTACATCTGTTTTGACCCTCGTAAAACAGGTCCCCAGGCTCTTCCCCACTCGGAGGCATTTGGATGACAAGGCTGCAGCAGCAGTTTGATCCTTCCCAGGGGAAAGGAATGGGGCAGAGCTGCCACGGGTAACCACCAAGCACACACGTGCCCCAGGCAGAGCTGTCCCACCTGCTCTGCCAGGCAGGAAGGGACAACAGGAGGCTCCCTGGAAGGAGCAGGTGCTGCCTGCAGTGCTGCCTCTTGGCTCGCACTCCCAGGAGGAGCCAATGAAAGTGAAAGACACCTGCACCCTCCTCCAGACTCCACCTTGCCCCCCCAGCCTTCCCCGACAGGCAGCTCCTCCCTAGGAGGCTGTTCACCCCCTCCCACTCAAATGCCTTGATCTGCCAGCCAAAGGCTGCCCACAGGTCACTGCAGGGCTGCAGCTCAGCTCCGGGGGCCACAGGTGGCCCTGGGTCTGCTCTTCCCTCACTTCGTTCCAAAGGCCCATTGGAGATTTGCAGCTTCACCCATCCCAGCAGCACGTGCTGGCCCCAAACCTTGGGAAAGCCAATCCCATGAGGTGCAGAGAAGGATATCCCTCGTACTAAGAGTCTTTGCTGAAACTAGTGTGGATGCACACAAGTGACCAACCCATGCCAGTCACGGCTCCTGCTGCTGGTCTGGAGCCAGGCTCACCCACAGCTCACTGCTCACTCTGCCTCCACATCTGCTACCAGCACAACCTTCCTCACCCCGAGGCCAGCACCACCTCCACTTCTCCCTGAATCATGAGTGGCACCAAGCCAGAAGGAGTGTGGAGGTGGTCTGCTTGCTAGCGACCATGAACAGCAGAGAAATGGGATGACAGAGGCCTGACTTGCACAGTTCTACACCCAGCAGTCCCCCAGCAATTTTGTGCCATGGGAGGTAGACCACAGGGCCCACAAGAAGTGGCAGGTGAATGCTGACCCACCTGCACATGATCTGTCCTTCCAGAAAGAAAGTTTCAAGTCTGGTCTTACTCAGGACAGCACTGGGTGTGACAGCCAGCTCTGCTGCTGGGTTCTGTCACTGCTTATACTGCGGGACAAAGCCTTGCTCTGTCCACTACTCAAGGAAAAGGGAAAGTGGGGTTTGACTCCTTCTTCCACTGTGGATGCCCTGCAGTACACAGACAATGCAGAGGGCTTGTCTTGAGGGCTGACACAGACCCCAGGAGTGCTCTGCCCCAAACCCCTTGGAAGCTCCCTCTTCCCTGGGCCATCCCATTGCAGCTGGGAACCCTCACCAGGCTCATCCCCCACCAGGCACCATGAGCAGCCATGTGAGCATGGCCTCCTCCTCCTCCTCCAGCCTGTTGAGCAACCACCAGTGGGTGGACACACACCCAGGCTAAACACAGCTCCAGCACGGCCGCCCCCACCCGCCGTGGCTTAGACCCAGGTCACCAAACACATTCTTGCTTTGGGTGCGCTGGTTCTCATGCTCCTCCCCGGGAAAAGCCCGTCTTGCTCAACCCCGCTCAACTCTGGTTTCCCCAGTGCTGAACCCGGAACCAGATTTCACTCATCCCAAAACGTGCCAGCCCTTCTTGCCACACAGCTCTGCGCCAGGGCCTGGCAGGATGCGCTGAGCTGGTCCATATCCCACCACTCCACGTCCCTTGAGCAGGGCTGCAGGCTGGCCCAGGACTAATGGGGAGGGAAAGGTCTCTGTTGCAATTGCCATTGTCCCTAATCCCTGGTTTTGACCAGATCAGCCTGTGAGATGCTTGACACCTGAAGGGAGTTTGAGGCTCCCAATGCCTCCTCAGCACAGCCTATACCTCCACATGACACATCAGAGCTTTTGCAATCCAGGTTAGCACCAATCTGCCCTATTTCAACTTCAAAGCACTTCAGAAACATTAACCAATTAATCCTCTCACTGCCCTCCAAAGGAGGTGAGCATCTTTATTTTTATCTGTTTCCCCATCAATGAGAAGGAGAGAGTTAAGTGCCTCTCCCAAGGCTGTCTGCACTTGACTCCCAGCCCCAGGAAGGGACAGGTAGCACCTCAGACACAGGAAATGCTGCAGGAATCACAGCACCTAAATCAAGCAGCTTTGGTTTTTCTCCATGCCCCATACGACTCGGCTTTTTGAGCATTTGCTGTTCATCATCAGTCAATGACCTGGAAGGAAAATTATCTGAGACAAGCGAGACAGAGGAGGCCACTGACACAGCAACCAGGACCAGCTGGAGAGCCAGGGGCACACGCACTGTAAGTGTTTTTAATAAGCCAGGAAGAGTCCTACATCTTGCAATAAAAAACAGAGCTCGGCATGGATGGTTCCAGAGTAAGGGGACAAACTTTGATGTGACCACAGGTAGACAGACAGCCAAAACACAGCATGAGCTACTGGCAGTGCTTAGCTTCTGCTAAAAACTGGGGCAGAACACCCCAGCTCGTTCTGCACTTTAAATCACACTTATTTCCTCCAGCTCAGGCAAAGCTTGGTTTAGGGAACCCTACAAACCTCTGAGGCATTGGTATGGACAGGGAGCTGGAAAGGGAGCTGGCCTTCAACTGGGAAACTGCAGGAGGTCAGCAGGTGTCACACCAGCACGGTGACAGCTTGCTCAGGGTGGGACACGTGTCACTGGGAGTGATGCTCCCCCTCAGCCATCCTCTACATCAATCAGGATTCACTCAAACACTGCCAGAGAGCACAGCACCCACTTTCACCAGGTCCATCATGTACCTCTGAGGTGTAACCAGCAAAAAAAAAGAGTGTTTTATCACCTGAAATGACTATTTATTTGTTGAAGACATGAGCCCTCCTCTCTCCCCCAGCACCCAGGAGCGCTCTGAAGAAGGGAAGGAAACACCTGATCCCAACAGCCCTGAGACAGGAGGCTGTGCAGAGGGAAAATGGGGTGCACACGTGCACAGGGGTCACACGCCGGAGCCCACCATCAGTGATGGCTGCATTTATTATCACCTTTTGAGGAATGTTACTGCTGGCTGGGGAGAAGGGACCGCCCGAGCCACAGGAGTGCTCCTGCTCTTCCCGTGACGCCGTGGGACAGGCCAGGCAGGGCTGGGATGTTGCTCCCTTTCACTTCAGCAGCAATTTCTGTCCCCAGGGTTCCTCAGAGCGTGCGAGTGAAAGTCTCTCTGCTTTTGCAACACCGCTGACCCAGGGTGGGACTCCTGCTCCTCCGCTGCCCCAGCGGCAGGGAAAACCCACAACTGCAGGTTTTACAGGGAAGCGCTGGTTCATTTTTCTCATCGTTTCCAACGGCTGTGGCTCAGCACTAACTGCTGACAATTACTCATTACCACTCGCCCCGAGGTCCCAAATTGCTCGCTAAACCCTGTGAAGATGTAGGAACCCCGAAGCCTTTTGGGTGGAGAGGGGCAACCTTTAAACAAAGCTCTGCAATGCTAGATCAATACTGGAAAGAGCTGAAATCAGTCCAGCCTCTCGCTGAAGTGGCAGGAGAATTTCAGGCAGATGAAATGCAATTCTCTAACTGCAGTTATTAGAGGCAGCGGGGGTAGAAGCCTTGCTGGATCTGGAATAGCAGTACCATCCCGAGGGAAGGCTTTTCTTAGCATCAAGAATCACTATGTGTACCGTTTTAAACAGGTATTCAGAACATGCCTTGAATTTATTGCTAAGCACAGACCTCAAGTCACAGTAGCACCTTAAAAAGGGAGATTTGCCCGCCTCCGCAGGGGGAGGGAAAACATCTGTACCTCTCCAACATGGACTGCAAACGGGCCCAGGGAGGGGAAACAGCTGAGCCTGCCCCAGGTCCCGCTCCCATAGGAGCGCCCCAAGGAGCAGGGACAGCGCCGGGCTGGCTCACAGCAGACAGTGCCACCTGCTGTCACCCGGTCCCTGTCCCATCCCTCCCACCGGGGTCCCCAGGCAACCTCCCAGCTCATCAATTACAGCCCCCATGCAAGCCAGACCCCAAAAAGCAGCTGCTTTTCTACATAATATTCTTGTCCACTCATCAGGCCATTCCCCCTCTCCTTGTGGTTGAGAGGGACAGACACTGGACTGCTGGATGATCCACTGTTGGTCCATGACCTTCAGCATATTATGGGATTTGACACCACATGCCAATATTGTTCGCCAAGGAAAGAAGGAAAAGGCAGATACCAGCACTAGGATATGACCAGAAACAATTTCTGAGTGTGCTTTGTCTTCCTCCTCAACTGAAAACCCTGGTTTTGTGTGTCTTTCTTGAGCATTGACGTCATCTCTTCCACTCCTGAACTTCTCACCACCTTTCTGGGGAATGCAGAGGAGCCCAAGCTGCTCAGAAACACCCTGGAACTGAGCAGGGAGACCACCCCACCCTATTCAAACACCATGAGTAGATGTGCATTTGGATACTGCAATTGCAGGACATGCCCACAAACCCAAAATGCCTTAAATAAGAGTTATGGGGTTTACCTTGACCCCACAGGGATGCAACACCCTCACAAAACTCCTATGAACTCCTCCAGGCAACCTTTGCAGCTTGGCTTAGACTAGAATCAAAATATGAAGCAAAACCACCAAGCTCAGCAGGACTTTGGGCCCTCGGGGACTCAGCAGACCCTTAATGTTCGCTACAAGAAGCTTCTTAACAGATGGGTGGGTTTTTTATCACATTCTCAAACTTATAAACATTTAACTTGCTCTTCTTTTTGATAAAAGCCATTGGAAGGTGTAATCCCCCTCCCCAAGAAATCTACTTGCCAAGCCCTTTTCAAGGCCAAATTTGTTTTTCCATTAACTGGCCACCAAAATCTTGACCAACAGTACGTTAACCTTTGTCAGATTTGAGAAGTGAAAAAGCCAAGGATTCACTCGGACAGATACTGAAACCAGTTTACAAAACAAAGTTCAAGCTTGAGAGAAAACCCACACAAATAAGACGGAATGGAACTCATTGCCTAAAGCGTCCCTTCTCAAAAACCTTTCCTTAACTGGAATACTTCACTTCATTCGTATTTGGATTTGTTGTGTTTCCTAAAAGCCCACTCTGGCTCTCCTGCTGGGGGAGTTGTTGGTGAGCACAGAAACCCCTGCAAGTGCCAGCACAGCAGGGCTCCCCAAAAACCTGGCACACACCAAACTCCTGCCTGCCCAGGAGCAGATGCAGAGACTGCTCTGACATGAAAGCTTGTGGCTCTGAGCCATCTGAGAAAGGTCCACCCTGGACAGGAACCATCTAGAAAAAAATCAATTTTGTTGACCAAACCAAATGAACTATCATAAATCACAGACCAGATTTCAAATAAAGCTCTACAAAAGCAGGGCAATTCCTGAGAGTATACTTAGTCCATTATACTAAATAATAAAGTTTCATTATTACCTGAAAATCAACTTAACTTAAGAACTCACATTCAGCCTGCAGATCCCTCACAAGCAATTACATCAGCATCCACTTCTTCCTGGTGCAGCACCCAAGGTACTTCCCAAAGTGACCCCATTGCTGCCTCTCTAAACCATCCAGCCTCCCCCTAAACGTGGAGGGGGCACATATTTATGGTATCAGGAGGAGTCACATGCCTTAGGTCAGCTGAGCTTGTTTCCCAGTCTCCTCATTTTCAATTACACTCCTTCAGTCAGAGTGCTAAAGTGGCACAGGAGAACCAAATTCAATTAACAGGATTAATAGCAATTAAGCTCCTATTGGAGTCAGGGTTGTGCTCTTTAGTCCTGCAAAGAAACTACATGTCACTGCAACAAGATAAGCAGCAGGTGATGCCAGAAGCTTTTTATTTCCAAGGAGAAAAATTGGTTGTCTTCCTGAAAGTCCTCTCCTCCTCCTCCCCGCCTCCTCTGACCAGAATTTGGCCCAGATGGAGCCAATTCCCTTCCAGCCTGCTCCTGCTCAGCCCCACTCTTTGCACCTTCCCCTGAACACCAGTTATAGGGTCTGAACAAACCACCCCGAAGTCACTGTCTTTTTCCATGCCTGTACAAAAAAAACCAACCCAGTTTCACAGCATGTGTGGGAAAGAGCACTTGGATGTGATGCTGAAGTTCCCTTTAGTTCGCCTTCTCTGTAGGATTTGCTCCTGACAGCCTGACCCTGCTGTGCAAGGAGGTTCTGCCAAGAGGTTCAGTCCCAGTTACCGGCACACTGGGATATTCCCACTCCCTGGCAGAGTCCTGACCCTTCCCACAGCAGGGACCATCCTTGAAGGCAGGAAGGCACTGTCACTCTGGCAATTTATCCTCCGGTCTCACTCTGTTATCACAGCACCTCACAGAAGTTATTTTAGCTGCAGAGCAGCTTTCTGGCTTCCTGTGTAGTTCCTTAGTGTTCTTCCTAATTGAGGGCTTTTAACTTTAACAGCCTTTAGCAGCTGTTCTTCTTCCGGAGGTGGAGGGGGGGGCACCAAATCTTTTATTCAAATTTTCTTCTCTAAGAAGTGGAAACGTGACCCACATCCTAAGCAGATGTCCCTCGAGTGACAAGCCTTCCCCACTCTGTCACAGGCTCCTTTCAGCCACTGCTCCCACGGCTTGCTGAATTCAGCAATCCATACGTAATCCCCAAGCAGGAACCAGGGATCTCTGGCTGAATATTTCCTACAGAACCAGGAAAGGGGCTCTACATGGCTTGGTGAGAGCTGGAGCCTCCCAATTCCAGTGCTGGCCCATCAGTGCCCTCTCCCTGCTGTGCCACCTGTGAGTGAAATACTGGACGAAATGGGATGGGTTCAGCAGGGGCTGCTGTCCATGGAGGGGCAGAGCAGCAGCAGCTGGGGGCTGTGGGGTCTTCCCAAGAGAAGTGGAGTAGCCACCAAGCAAAATGGAAAATGGGATAGGAGGGGATCGTGGAACAAACTGAGGTTGGAGCCTGCAATTCCTTTCCAGCCAGGGTGGGATCTGCATGGCAAAAAGCTGCCTGAGCCCTCAGAAGAGAGCTAGGATTTACTTTTGTCAGAGCCTTGAGTGTTTTGAAGTCCAGAGAGTGGCAAGAAGCAACAAGCTCCACCAGTGCCCCCGGGAAATTGCGACAGTCACCAGTCGAAAGCATTCAAAGATCACAAACCAGACCCAGATGATCATGAATCACGGCTTAGAAACTGCAAATGGTTCTTCAGCCTCTTCAAAATAATGCCATTTACCAACAGGCTCGTTCGGAGTGGTTCGCGTTTTCCAGCCGCCTTCCGAACCCAAGAGAGAGAATGGGCTAAAGCAGGAGCAGAGCTCCTCGTGCACTCCCAGCTCCTGGGAGCTGGGGTGATGCCAGGGAGATGCTGTGACCCCTGGCACAAGGTTACCCTCGCTGGTGGGGCTGGGGCTGTGGGAAGGGCTCTGTGGGAGACCCTGGTGGCAGGGAGGGTGGGCAAGGGGTGACTCCTTGGCAGGCTGAGCCCGGGTGTGAGGGAGAGCAGGGGGTCTCTCCCCTGGTTCCTGGCTCCCCCCAGGGCTCTGACTGGGGGGCAGGTGAGGCCAGCCCCACACTCACCTTTGGAAGTCTGAGGGATGTCAGACAACAATTTTGTTTGAAAATGCTTCATGTGCTTTTCATCAGGGAACACACAGAGGTGATGTTAAGTGCTCTAATGTGGTAAAACACCACAGGCTCCTTGGTCCACGTGTGTGGGCCATCCTGAAGCTCCAGACAGAGCAAGACCTCCATCCCAATAATGCACAGGCAGTAAAGCTCTTACGTGTCATCAATGTTTTAACGCCCCATTTAAATATTAATATAATGGAACAGCATAAAAGCAATATCCCTGAAAGCACAGGGTCATTTAGTCCATTGCCCTGTTCTCAGGAAGAATCCAGAGACTTCCTCCAAGTGTTTTACTTCCCCAGTCCAGTGCTGACTTTCTCAGTCCCATAACATTAGTTCTAGTAATAATAATACATCATCATAACGCAAAGCTGGCCATCATGATAATTATTTATGACTTATGCTTCTGGCCATAACTGAATGTTTTAATTATCATTTATGCATCTTTGTTCCACGTCCATAAAAATCCCAGGGCTCTGTATGGCTGAAAGCTGAATTTATAGGATCCTGGGAATGGCAGAGCCTGGATCCAGTGAGAAAGGCTGCTCCTAATCACCAAAATGCCAGATCCAGTGAAAGGACATGAATGTCAGCAGGGCACAAAATGCAAAAAGGAGTCCCAGCAGGTGGAACTGCAGTTCCTGGAGCAAAAGGGACTCGTGTCAGCTGCTTTTGTGCCTGATCCATGTCGGCACCTTGATGGAGATGACCGGGGAGAGGTCTCTGGGTCTGAGGCCCCAGCTGGTCAAGAGGCTGACACAGCAAGGGTGGCAGAGGGTGACAGAGAGGCATTTGGGCCTGGGGACAAGGGCACTTGTGCCCCCTCTCTCCCATGCTCCACAGGGAGCTGCACTCGGGGCTGTCCAGCCCCTGGCCAGAGGTGTCTGATCACCCTGGGTGCAATCCTGGAGGATCCTCAGGGAGAGCAGGGCCTGGCCACCGACAGCCCCACAGTTCACCCCGAGCAGAGGAACAGCAAAGCACAAAGCTCGGGGTTGTCTCAGCCAAACAGGCAGATGCAGCATCATCAGCTGCCTCCAGCACACCCCTCACCATCTGCTCCTGGCAAACACCTCAGCACTGGAAGAGAGATGCCCCAAGTGCAGGCACTGCGAGGCTGCCTTGAGCTTGGAAGCGGGCTAGATTCCTTCTTCCAAAATACGCAGAGGGAAAAAATACAAGATGCAACATCCCCGAGTATTTCCTACAGAAACCACAGCATAACATGAGAACCTCGGCTGTTTTTTTAACTAGAAAACCAAGTTTCTTGGTAAGTGGGGCTTGAAACTGTGAGACAGGGGCTTCCAGAAGCTCAGAAAATGGGGAGGAATGAAGAAAAGAGGATCTTGGCAGGGATGAATAAGGATAAGAAGGAAAAGCATACTGCAGGCAGCAGCCATGGGCTTTGGCAGCCACTTCCTCATGTAGAAGGAAAAAAGCCCAATTTAAAAGCTGCTTGGGGAAAAAGAGGTTCAGCAGTGGATTTTTTCATCTCTGTTACCAGAGCAAAAGGACTGCTCCTCATATCCCTGATGGGCTGAAGACAGTGCCTTCTCTGCAAAGCACCTCGCTCTCACAACAGGCTGGAAACGTACGAGGCATCAAAAATAATGTCACATTTATTAGGGAAGCAATTCAAGTGCAAAACTCACCAAGGGATATAGGGAGCTGACTACATGCAGAAATCAAAGGGAACCCTTGATGGAAAAGAAATGTTTAGCCACTATGTTCAAAGGCTCCCTAAATCAAAGACAAACTCCTTCTTTAATCAAGGCCATTGACCGAGGCTGAAAGCACAGAGAGCTGCCAACAATTCCCGCAGCGTCGCTTTTCATGGCAGGGCTGCAGGTGCTGATGCTCTTATACCCAGTATTCTTCCCCCAGCATCCTGTATCTGCATCCTGGGAGCAGCTCTTGGCACTCAAAACACAGCAGTTTTGTGGGGACAATAAACCTCAGCCATCCACCATCCAAACCTCCCAGCATCCCTGCTTTAGCCGCAGGAAACTTTCGGCCTCTGCCTCGGAGCTTGAGGAGTCATTAGGAGAAGGAGCAAGCGTTAATTGGGCTGTATCTAATCTCAGCCCGACCCAGCGGTCAATAGCTGTTAGCTAAAGTTTATCAGCAGTGTTTGGGCACCATTTATCAGCTTTGGGGAGATTGGGCTCGGGCAGGTGTGCAGCATGCTGACGCACAGATGGGGTCAGGGAGTATTGATTTTCCCAACCGGAGAGCGGATACCGGCGATTAACAAGCACACATTTGTTGTGGCTAAAGCAACCAGCAGTAGCACGAGATGCTGGTAGGGAAAGAGCTGGCCAAGAATGAAGTGCACGTTTGTGAATGGACTCGTGAAATAACATGGATCTCACAGCGCCTTGTGGTAGCACAGCTCTGAGGAAAAACCCTCTCTGGAAACAGGCTCAGTGTTTCCCATCTCTGCTGAGCTTGATGTTCAGAATCAGAGTCCAGCAATGTTATCCCCAGCTCTAGCTCAGGTCTGCTACTTGTTCTCCCTTTCCTCCCAAAATCTCTTTTCTATCAGTCTGTGAAAAACCCCACCGCTCATTTTAAAATCTCTCCATAGATCACAGGAAGAAGAAATGTTGTCAGAAATTAAAGCTTTATTTCATAATTTGCATTAGTTTTCTCTTCCTATCCTCACCTTTCTAATTTTTTTAATAGGCATTTTTTTCCTATGGAGCTAAGCAGGCTGAGAGCTCTCCACTGGAAAAATCTCATCCCCTCTGTTTGTCCAAAATGGCACAGTGAGCTGGACCAAAGAGTTTCAGCATCCTCTAGCCATATGTTTCATTCAAATCAGAAGTATAGTACTGTTTTTCCTATTTCTGGGCCAGTTCCGGGAGCAAATCATGTATCAATAGCCATTAGTGCTGCCAATGGAACTCACAGGAGTAGCTAGAAATGCCAAATATTTCTGGGGTTGTGATGAAAGTCATTTGCAGTATATTTGGTTTTTGTTGATCAGCTGGCTTACAAAGTGACGGAAAATATTACAAAAGCTTGACAAAAACTTTGACAACACGTTTTCAAGAAATTAGGGAAAAATGTGAAAACATCCTGTATTTCAGACCTCCACTAAAAAGATCCCCTAGTCCTGGAGACAGTGGGTTAGCCAAGGACCACGGAGGGGCTGCTGCTTCTCTGCTGGTTTCTGACAGCTTCTGTGGAAAATACCAGTTCATTCAGTCGTGTTATGAACTTCTCCAAGGATGAAGACTCCATAGCCTTTTTTTGGTCCGGCAGCAGTGTTTGTCCACCCTCATGGTGAGGGTTTTTGTCCTACTATCCCATTGGGATAACCCTTCCTGCAGCTTGTCTCTGCCACCTCCCACCCTTTTGCTGTTTAGGTCTGGGAGGGCTCTGGCTCTGTCTTCTCCCCAGGCCCTGCCAATGCTTCACCTCCTCACACCAGCTCTGCAGCCAGGACAATGCACCCAGAGCTCACCTGGAACTGCAGCCAACTTTCTAAAGAGCCACTTCTCAGATATCATCCCTTTAAACTCACCTGAAGGAAAGGCAACAGTCAGAGAATCACAGGATGGTTTGGGTTGGAAGGGGCCCTAAAGATTATCCAGTCCACCCCCCTGCCGTGGGCAGGGACACCTTCCACCATCCCAGGCTGCTCCAAACCCTGTCCAGCCCGGCCTGGAAAACTTCCAGGAATGGGGCAGCCACAGCTTCCCTGCTCAATGGACAACAGCTGCAGGCAGACAGGATCTTTTATCCAAACAGGACCAGGCACAGATCCAGGATCCTTATCAAGAGTGGCTCATAGCAGAGCTCTTAAGTTACCTCACACACACTTCAGAGTGAGATCCAGCCCTGGACAAGGGACATGTGGTCCTTGGGAGCAGAGACAGAGCTGCCTGAGCCGAGCAGAAGGACAGATTAGACTGGATCATCCCCCCGGAGTCTGTGACCCCGAAAGGACAGGGACCATATGCTTCCCATCTTGTTAAGCTCCGTGAAAGAGGGAGTGGGCACAGGGTGCTGCTTCGAGTTGGAGAAAGGGGGAGTGATTTGCTGGAGGAGATTGAAATCTGTGTTTGCCCAATTATCAGCTGCAGTGCTTAATCACTCTGCCCTGGATCTCTCCGGCAGCCGCAGGGGCAGTCGGATGTGGAGGCGGGAGGCAGATAGGATTTAATAAGGAAGCAATTTTATGAAGGAATACTTCGCTTTTGGCATTTTCTGTAGGAGTGGGAAAAATGATCTTTTTTTCTTCAGTAATGCCACGGAAAGCAAGAAAAGCAGAGCTCCGTGTTTCAGCTCCTGGGGGATCGACCCCGTGTTCTCTCACTGCCTCTACATCCCATGGGGATCCTGCAAGAAAGCCAAGGAGAGGGCCACAAGAGAAAGGGGGGAAAGCCTGTCCGGGAGCTGGCACCCCCTGCACTGACCCAGGGTCCCACCTGCAAGGGACAGAGCCCCAAGGTCAGCAGAGCTGACCACAGTCCAGAGTTATTCCCAGCAAGCACCTGCCATCACCCAGGAAGTCACAGCAGGAGAGGGAAAGGTTTCCATGGGCTGAGCCCGTGGGGTTTGGTGTCACTGCAGAGGTGGGAGAGCAGAGGCAAACAGGCCAGGAGCTGGGCTGGGAACTTCCACAGCAGGCTGGGAACTCCATCCCAGCCAACGTCAGCCAGTAATCCTCACAAACACAGATCTTGTCCCCAGCACGTTCATCCTCCTCGGGAAGCATTTGATTGGCATCCAGACAGCATCTGAACAACCCAACAAGCCATGATTTATGTGATGTCTTTGTCTTCAGACACTGCTGTCAGCAATACCCATTCTCAGGCAAAGCTGCCGATGCCTGCAGATTTCCAAAGGTCTCTCTCATGGACACGCTGCCCTTGCTGAAGGATAACAAACAGAAGCTTTAGTAAAAGTAGAAATGATGGTTTGCTAATGTTATCCTGTAGCTATGCCCAGCCCCTTCCCCAGAAACCAGAGGTCCCAAGCCCAAGATTTCCAGAACAGAAGAGAAAACTAATTGATATGCTGTCCTGGGCTCCAGAGATTCTCCTGCAGCTGGAGAAAATATGTGATGCTTTCTCAGCAGCTACTCACAGGATCCCTTTTCCTAAACTGTCAGAATGTTCAATATCTTCCATGCACCCAGAGCAACAGAATAGCTTTCTCAGCATTAATGGGAAAGAATCCAAGACAAAAATCACTACCGACCAAATTATAGTTTGGGGTTTTATTTCTGCAGGAAAAATCAGTGTTTGAGCAGTATTCCCTGGACAGAGGAGCAGCTGATCACTGCACACTGCTCTCACCTTGCTGATGCAAAAGGGCTTGGTCTGTCTCACGTACCTTTCAAAACCACCTTGGATACCATGGGCAAGGTCTTGGCTACACCTGCAAGATCCAGGCCTGGCAGGTAACAGAGCTTTAGGCATTTTTAGCTTTTCAATCCAACACAAGCAGCATTTTGGACCCAAAAGAGCTTTGAGCATCTTGGGAGCTGTTTTTTGTGACACCTCTAGGTTTCACATTTGCATCAGCCTTTCTCCAAATTTCACTCATCCCACCCATAGCAGGGCAGCAGCAAAGTCCCCAGCTGCCTTTCTGAGATCCTGAGCACTGAGGAGCCGCTGGTGCCTGCCCTTCATGAATCCCAAAGAGGGTCCCCACAACCTCCACCAAGGGACCAAGGCTCAGGGATGCCACCAGCACAGGGCCACGGTGCAGGTCTTGGCCACACAGTCATTCCTTGGTGAAAGGGGTTGGGAATGCCCAAGGAGCTCTGCTCCTGTTTTAGGTAACTCACTCTCTGGTTCAGGAGAAGGCTGGAAAATGTGAACCACCCCAAATGAGCTTGTTGAGAAACGCCATTATTTGGAAGAGGCATAAGAACCATTTGTGGCTTCTAAGTTGTGATTCCTGAACATCTGACTCTGGTTTGTGGTCTTTGAATGCTTTTGACTGGTGACTGTTTTTTTTTCTGGGGGGCACTGGTGGCTTTCTTTTTGTACATCAAGTCTTGACTGAAAAAACAAATTCCATCCCTGGTTACAACAGGTGATCCTCCAGCCTGTCATGGAGGGACCATCACAGGGAAATAGGTAATTTCCCAGATTTTTCACTCCCCTGCAATGCAATTTTTTATCCCTTTGCAACACATTACTACTGAAAGGAATGTAACCTGAAAGCAGTCAGGTTTGGCCAAAAGATGATACAGCAATTCATCCTGCAGAAGGAGAATCACCTCTTCCTGCTGGTCCACCTGGAGGCAGAGCTGGCAGTTCAACTTGCCTCCTCACCCATGCCCCCTTCTCCACGTTCCTTGTGTAGCATCAATCCCCTCTCCAACTGCTTCCAGCAGCCGGGAGGGGACACCACCAGCACCTGCAGAGATCTTGTGTCCTACACCACACATGGTGGCCACCACCCAACGAGGCAGCCAAGGGGACGCCATCCCATGCCAGCACCTGCTTTGGGACCCGCCTGTCCCCTCCATTTCTCCACGACAGGCTCAGCAAGTCACACAGCATGGCTGGCAGAGCCGCCTGACTCATTCCTCTGCACTCCTCCAGCTGATGTGTTTGGAGGAACACGCCGCTCTGACAAGGTGACACATCCTGAGAAAGCCCACACTGCCGAGGACGGTACCAGGAGCACCCAGCGCAGTAGCAGTTCTCAGCTCTTTTCCCTTCCTCCCCAGCCAAATGAGCCCCAAGCATTTCTGTTTGATTTTCCTGAAGGATATTGAATTGTTGTCAGTCAGGAGAGAGAAGCCCTGAAATCCCGTGTTTTTGAAGGCATCTCATAAAGACACAGCTGTCAGTGGAGACGCTTGGAAAGGAAGAGCATTTGCTAATGGAGAAACTGCATTAAAACCCAAGCGTGCCTGCTGTTCAGCTGCAGCCTATGCTGGAATCTTCTTTTGGCAGAGGCAACTGCCCTTGAGTCTGTTGGTTTGGCTCAATTCGTTGTGGAATAATTAAGTTCAGTCCATTGCACTGCATAATCTGGAGTTTCTTCAGCCTTCCTCAGTAGCAAAGTACTTAATCTCATCCAGCTCTGGGAGCGGTTGGGAACATGAAAATCAGCCAGTGCAAAGCTATCAGGAGCCTAAGCAGTAAGAGGATGAAGAGAGAAGTGTCCAGGAGGCAGGGAAGGTCAGCAGCCTGCCCGTGCTTTGATGCCTCTGACTTCTAAAGGAAGGAGAAAACCATGGTTACACGCACTCGAAATGTCCCAGGAGCCAACACAGTTGTCACCTGCAGAGCGTAAACGCTGAGGATGTACCCATCAAACTCAAGTTTGGAAGTGCGCCCGGATGTTTCCAAGGAATCTTAGGAAAAATGTTTCTGTTCCTGGACAATCCAAACTATCACATTTCCTGGCTACAGCAGGGATCTCTAAACTGAAAAATGTGTTTTACCAGGAGTGGGCACATCCCAAACATGGGTGATCACAGAAACTCTTTTCAGCTCTGCTCTATTTACATGTGTTAGATTGAAGAGGAAAATCTTCTCCCCAGCTGCTCTGGTGTGTGACCACCCATTCCCTTGCTGAGTCCCCTTCCAGATGTGGGAAGTGAGCCCACAATTGGCACTTATAGGTTCTACTCACACTGTGGACCTGGCAAGTAACAGGGGACAGTGTTGGACTGAGATGAACCTCTTTCAGCTATAAAAAATGATCATCCCTCCCTCCCTTGCTCCTCAGAGGGTGATAACATCACATGAACCATTGTCCCAGTCATGCTAGAGGATTGTTTTCTGTGCTCAAAGGTCCACTAACACCCAGCCCAGCTCCTGAGAGCTGCTGAGCAGGTCGTACCCAGAGCCAGCTTTACTCTCTGAGTTAATAAAATAACAGAAGCCGCTAGGAGCAGTTCTTTCTGCTTCATGCTGCAGGTCAGCCCAGGGAGAGCAGAGGGAAACCCAGTCAAGAGGGAGGAATCTCCCCATGACCACTGAAGCAAAATCAAAAGACTTGTTTATGGCAGGGGAAAGCACCCTCCAGAGCCATGCTGGGAATGAGGCATCCCCTGGACAATGGAGCAGCTGCCAATGGAGCTGAGATTTCTGCCTCTCAAACAGCTCCTTGAATTGCTCTTGGCATTGACTTCTTCCTGTTCAGCTAATTAAAAATCTGTCTTTGAGTCATAAGCCCCCATTAGTAATAATTTGCTTTGCACTTCTCCAGTGATTTATGGCTGAGATATCAAAGTGCTTTAGAAACATTAATTAATCCTTCTAATCCCCGAGGGACTGATCCACTCTCTGCAATGCACCACTGGTGGTGTAACTGTAGGAAATCCCCAGGGTTTACTCCCAGCTGCAGGCAGGGAGAGGGGAAGGGAGCAGCGTCCGACCCAGCGGCTCGTTTCGGCTGCTGTCTGCAATCAGAGATGTGCAGTCAAAACAGCAGCACTGAATATGCAGCCACAAGCCAGCCCAAGGCACAGCCAAGCTCTGCTCTCCAGCAGCAATCCTTGCTCCCATTCCTGCCTGCCCGGGGAGGGAAGGGGAGCTGCAGCACCCCAGCTCTGCTCTGTGGATCACACCAGGAAAGGTGTGTGTGGATCAAAGCCATCTTCGCCCCGAGGTGGCTTCAGCAGGCAGCTTCACCCTGCACGTGGCAGCAGCAGGGTCGTTAATCAAAGCCACACTGCTGCTGACTGTATTTCCCCTGCCGTCCTGCCCATTTCTCCAATCTTGGTTCTTTGTACAAAGTTGCTTTATCACAGCCCGGAGTGCAGAGCCAGGGCTGACCCCCCACACCTGGGACAGGGCCCCAGTCCTTGCTGGAGATAAGGATTGTTACCACCATTGGCTTGGGAGAGGCTTTCATCCTTGCGCCCACCAATGAGCCAGTTGCCACCTGGTGTTGTCCCCGTACTTTGAATGTTGTCACCGCAGGACTGCAGGGTGGAGCCGGCTGTGTGGTGTGGTGCCAGGAATGGGGAAAGATATAAAGGTCCCAGCAGACTGCCAGAGACAGGATCTCTGAGACACTGAGGAGAGTCCCAGTTTCTCTCTGCTGTGCCCAGTGAAACATCACCTCGACCATGAAGGTAGCCGGTATTTTCCTGCTCCTCTCCCTGGCACTCTGCTTCTACCAAGGTGAGTCCAACATTTTGCTTAGGAGCCACTTCCTCTCCTTGCTAAAGCTCCCCAGCTCTGCCACATGGGAAGGTGAGTGTGGGAAGAGACCAGCTGGTGCTGGGACCTTGCTGTGGCCCTGGGCAGGGAAAGCTGCAATGGCCAATGCGCATTAAACCCGTACCTGTCTGTGAGCAGACCTAAAACAAAGGCTTCGAAAGGGTGCACTTGCTCCCAAAAATGAACAGACCTGCTGGGCTGACGCTCTTTCTTCGGGGGTAGGATTTGTCCTGTAACTGGTGATTTCTAGGACAGTGTGATCCTTTCAGAGTGAATAGGTGCTATTCTGGTTTTAAAAAAGCAAATCCAAGAAGACAGGAAATGAATCTATGCAAGGGAAAAGGCAGCTCTCACTACCAAAGCCAATGTTTAAGCCAACTGTGTTTTCAAAATCCCATATGGTGCAGAGGGATGAGAACATGAGCTGTTGCTGCTCCTCAGGTCCTGCTTTAGTGGGCTCATTCCAAACAGGAGGGTGCTTCTCAAGCAGGTCCTCTGTCATCCTGTTTACTGCACAGAGGCTGCCATTGCAGGGCCGTCTGAGCACAAAATCTGGGCTCATTTCAGATGAACCGAGCACATAGTGAGCTGCAGCTCCTGCGTCTGGACCAGTGCTAGTGCAAAGTAAAATCCTTGAAATACTAAACAGCGTGGCTACCAGGTCCTCAGCACCAAAACGTTTCACTGCTACTGGGCCATGCTGGTTGTTAAAAGAGATGTAGTATGAATCCTCCATGTAGATGAGTTCTGGGTTTATAAGAAACCCAGGATCTTCTTTTCAGTTCTGCCTTTTGCCAAAAAAATTCAGGTTGTTTTTCGAAACACACCCACCGTGTGTTCCACCCAGGTGATCCCAGCTGCCAGCTCAGGGCCAGCTTCTCCATGGGGAAGCCTGCCAAAGGCATGGCTTGATCCCACCAGCTTTGATGTGGGACCTCAGGGTCTCCTTCTAGTAGAGACCTTCAACAACTTGGCTTTTGCTCTGCTTGCTTGTGGTACAAATGGAGTAACAGTAGAAAAATCGCGCTGGATTTACTCCAGCACCTGTCCGGAGTCAGCAGGAGTTTCTCAGTTACCCATGAACATGTGGTAAGACATGACAAAAGCCACCTTTGCTCCCTGACAGCTGGCAGGTGACGTCTCTAGAAGCGCATTTTGCCTTGGCAGGGCCTAGCACCATTACAGTGTTTCTCCCAGGGGAAAGAGGGTGACACAGCAGGGAAGGACCCAGCTGAGAAATCTGGGAGATCCAAGGGAACAAATTATTTCCTGGGACAAAGGTGTTTGAGTGAAGCTATACAGTCCTCAGCCTAACCTGCCTTTATTCTGTCCCTGTTGAAACCAGCTGGAGTGATGGGTGTTAAGGTGTCTTCTCTCTCTCTCTCTCCTCTTTCTCTAGGAAATGCCGAGATGAATGCAGCTGCTGTCAGAGGAACAGAGGTGAAGTCTCCTGTTTTATGTAGCACAAGTGAGACAGCACTAACCCATACACTGGGGAGCCACCATTGCTAAGCACAGTGAACTAGAGTGGGTTGGCATCCCAAAGATGCCAGTGCCTGGGAACCCCCTTCCACCTGCTGTGCCACAGCAAAATCCCAGTGATTATACTGCTTTTCCACTGCACTTCCCCCAAACACTGAAGGAAAAGTTCCTAAAAAGCTAAATATTGCCGTTACCTGCCAAGAAGGTCAGAAGTTCCCTTACTCTCTGGCTTGCAAGTGTGAGGACAGGTATTGCTGTGGCACAAGAATAAAAACAGGGAAGAACATGCTCAGGCAGTGCCCATGGAGCCCTGTTTTCTCTACACTGTTACTCCTGAGGGTGTGCAGCAGTGCCAGGTGGAGTTCAGCTGGCCAAGGGACATGGTGGCAGATGGTCCCAGCGTTTCTGAGAGCTCACAGCGGAGCTCTGAGGATGGGTTACGAAGACAGACAAAATGTGCACCTCTCTGTGAAAGCAGAGCTCCTTTGGTAAATTGAGAACAGGCCTAACGTTTTCAGAATTTCCCTTTTGTGTCTCCAGGCAAGTTGTGAGAATTTCAACCTGAGAAGAGGGTGTCCAAGGGACTTTGAACCCATCTGTGGCACGGACGACGTCCTGTACAGCAACGAGTGCCTGTTGTGCCTTCAGAACCTGTGAGTATCTGCACCCGCTGCAAGTCTAAATGCCACACTGATGAGGGCTACCACATCTATCTGGGATTTCCTGGAAAGAAAGCTGTTTGCATGCAGCTGGGTGGAGCTTGGGCAGCGAGCCCAGCACATCTGGCACGGATCTGGCCTCCCGCACAGATGCTGCGCCCGCTGCTCTGAGCATGGGGACTCCAGCTGAGGAATGGGCCCGTTGTGTGTGGCTCGCAGCACACACACTGCCCACAAGCAAAAATCTCCCCATACCTGCAGCTGCCAAGCAGCAGCGAGAGCTGGCAGGCATCCAGGATCTCAGACAAATGGCAAAGTCCTCGAAGTCTGCCCAGATCTAGCACACGGGCTGAAGAATATTTTTCCAGATGACCTCAGATGTGTGGTGGCTGAGGAAAAAGCTGTGGTTTTTCGCCCGAGAAATTTATAGCTGAGCTCTGCTTTCTGTCTTCTCTGCATATGAAAGGATACAATTTGCTCTGGGTATTTTTAAGAATGAGCTTTATATTTAATCTGTGCTGGTGCCAGATTGCACTGTTCTAGCAGAAGGCCAGGTCCAAATGCTAAGGGTGTCTCTGGCAAGACTTGATGCATTTCATCTGGCTTGGGCCCTAGGTAATTCAAAATATATTTATACATTGGAAGCACTCTGTGTCAGACAAGTGAAGGAATTACTTCCAACTCAATGCTATTAAGTGGTTCAAAAATCTCTGTTGGGAAGATTGAGTCTTATCTGGAGCCAGATGCCCCAGTCTGCAGGGTTAAGGGAGCTTCACCCTTGACTTCACCTGGTGTAGGCAGGGATTTTTGGTGATCAGGCTCACAGGCCCATCTGCCATCAGCAGAGACATTTGTAGCAGAAGTTCAAAGTCCAGCTTTTCTGTCCCTGGATGAGTGGGCTTGTGGAGCCAAATTCTGCTTTCAAGAGCATCGCCTCCCTGCTAACTCTGCAGGAACAAGGAACAGAATCCAGATCACCAGAAAAAAAAAAAAAGAGCCTGGATAAATATTGTCAGTTGGGTTGTCCCCTCTTTGCTTCATCAACCCAGGCTGCTGCCACATATTCTGCTCCTGGCCTGCCCAAATGCTGGTTTACCTTTCAAGGCTGAGTATGATGCAGTCAGGCAGAGAGAGGCTGAGTGGGATCTCCTCAGCAAAGGCAGCACAGTTAATGACCCGGCACGGCCTGGCAGGGCGGTAATGACCCTGCTGGAAGCCAGCAGCCCAGCACCAGCTGTCCCTGTATTGTGCAACAGATGGGGGTGGGAGGTTCATCAGACACAACATCATTAGGGCTTTGGCCACGGACCAAGAGCGGGGTAAAGTGAGCGAGGAGGGCTCCACAGCCAGCTGTGCAAAGTGGCATCCACGACGCTCCCTCTCCCCACTGCACAGAGCAGCTTCGGAGGGGGTGGGAGAATCCAGTGGTCACAAGAAGGGAAATTGGGGTACAAAAAAAGGGAAAGACTGAGCTGGTGGTGTATTCAGAGCCGGCCAGGAGTCAGAGGAGGGATGGGATGGGATGGATGAGAAGCTGGTGCTGCATCTGCCTTGTGTTGACAGGCGCTGCAGTCCCAGAGCTCTTAAAGCTCCTGTTTGTGCAAGCTCCGAGCAGCTGCAACTGGAAATGTGCTGCTCCTGTGGGTCACAGCCCCAAGCCTTGCAGCTCCCCTGTTCTGTTCCCAAGTGAAGGAATTCTGAGGTTAGGAACAGCCATTTGGTCTCCTGGCCAGGGCTATCTGGGCCGGGCACCGGGGCTCTGAAGCTGCCTGGTGCCAAATGTCCTGGGGGAGAGATAAATGGAATGTCCTCATCTATAAAGCCTTGGTCCATGGGGAAAAATCAGCCGTGAGGCAGGATGAAGTGTCACTTGCAGTTTTGTGTGTGCAACTGGCCTGACAAGAGCTGGAAGCCTGCAAGGAGTGTGGGAGTAACTATGGAGAGCATCTGGCGGGGCCCTGCGGCAGCAGTGTCTCACGTGTCGCCTTCGGTCACTTCACTGTGACCAGCATGCAAAATGCTTTTTGCAAAACGCAAATCATTTTACCAGCATTTCTCTACCCACCTGAGAAATGGATCTGTCTCTCCAAAGAGGAGAACATCATGGTTCCGTGTGAAAATGGAACAATTCAGAGTAATCAGGTCCACTACTGTGCAAAAAGAAGAAAATAGTTTTTTAAACATACCTTTTTAATATTTTCCTCACTTTTGCTGCAGAAGCAATCAGGAGTGGGGCTGGAGGCAGGCCAAACCCAAGTGAGAGACAGTGGCGCTCCTTTGTCTCTAAAAACCTACAAAACAAATTCATAACCTTTACCGTCTGCAGTCAGACAGGCATTAGAGGTGTCTTAGTGCTGTCCTGCAGCACGGAGGTGAATTATCCTGCCAGGAGGTGTCAGAATGCACTCTTGAGCTTATGGGAATTAATTAACACATGTCCATGGTAACCCTGAACTCCCTGTCAAAAATATGTGGCCTTGCTTGCTGTGAATAACACTTAGATGATGATTTAAGCAGTATTCTCCTTTCTTTCTGCCTTCGTCCTCTGAGCCAGGCTCTGCTGTGTCTCAGGGACCCGAAGGCACCCCCCCAGCACTTTTAACCTCTCTTCCAGGAAAAGAAGAACCCCTGTGCTCATCAAGAACAGAGGAATGTGCCGAGTTGCCCTTGACAGTTCCACTCTGAACTGAGGCACAGCCGTTCCAGAGATGAGAGCCCAAAGCTGTCCCCTCACCTGCTCAAACCCCTAATAAAATGGAAGCATCGCATGTCTTGTGCTGGGATTTCTTACACACACAGCAACCCCCCTTTCCCCGACACTTAAAGCACCTTCCTGAAAAATATGGTTTGTTCTGGTGATGCCCGTAAAGAGCTGTGAGCAAATTACTGACACAGCCCCAGGGACAAGGCTGGGACGTGCCCAAGGAGAGAGCCAGGCTCTGGCACAACAAGGAGGCTCTTTTTTTGCATCAAGAATTTTGTTTTCCTTTCCTAGACTTCCAGCATTCGAGCAATAGGAGATTTTTAGTATTCTTATGACTTGCAATTGCATTTGTTAAATACAGGGCATTAAAGCCCTTGCTCCAGAGCTTTTGCCAGGAGAAAGAGCCCAACAAGTCGTCTCCATGCTGACCTGTCTCCAGCCTTGTCCACGACGTGGTCCCTGTGCACCAAGAGTCACCGGGCTGGATCACCTCTGCTATAGGGACAGGCTGAGAGCTGGGAATGTTCAGCCTGGAGAAGAGAAAACTCTTGGGAGACCTTAGAGCCCCTTCCAGTGCCTGAAAGGGCACCAAGAGAGACTTTTTCAGAGGCTTGGAGTGACAGGCAAAGGGCTTCAAATTGACAGAGGGCAGGGTTAGGTTAAATATTAGGAAGAAGTTTTTTACCGTGAAGGTGGTGAGAAACGGGAATAGATTCCCCGAGAACACCCAAGATCAGGCTGGAGGGAGCTCTGAGCAACCCGGCCTCGTTGAAGATGTCCCTGCCCACAGCAGGGGGGTTGGACCAGATGCCCTTTAAAGGTCGCTCCCAACGCGCCCATTCCGCGGTTCTGCGCGGCGCGGGCCGGACGCGGAGTGCGCGTTCCTGGATGGAGAGCGGGAGGAGCTTTCGGCACTGGAGGCCGCTGTTGCTCCGCCGCAGCCGCTGCCGCTGCCGGAGCCGAGCCCGCAGCTGGATCCCGCAGCTGGATCCCGCAGCCGCATCCCGCAGCTGCATCCCGCAGCCGGCGGGGGATGCGCGGCCGGGCGGGCGCGCAGCGGGCGGGCGGTGCTGCTGCTGCTGCTGGCAGCCCTGCCGGCAGGCTGGAAGCCGCTGGGGTGGGGTAGCCGAGGCGCTCGGCCTCGCCACGTCCCTGTCCCCTACGCCCCGTGAGCTTGCGGGGATGCTCGGCCCGGGGGGCTGCAAGGACAGGAGCGGCCCCGGCGGGTGAACCCTGCGCTGGAGGGATGTGTCTGTGTCTGCCTGGCGCTGGCGCTGGCACAGCCCTGCCAGCTGCTCCCTGGAGGGCTGGGCACTCCCCTGCTTGTGCCAAAGGGCTGTGGTGAGTCAGCCCAAAACGGCCTGGGACAGAGCATGGGGAGTTGGGGATCAAACTCTCGTGGGGTTCCCTGTCATTCATAGCCCTTCAGTAAATGACTGTATTTGGGGCAAACCCAACGCTTTGTTCTTAGGAAATCCTGGACTTCGCTGTGGGTAGAAAGATGAGTTCTCTTTATGAAGAAGTGGCTGAAACAAACACAAAAAAAAAATATGCATGATCCAGCTGTGAGAGCTCCAGCGCTCGTTTGAAATTTCAAATGCAGCCAGATGCAGCTGGAGGGAGGGAAGCACAGGCTCCTCTTCTCAGATCTGCCAGAGAGTGTCTGCAGTCGAGGGAGAGATGAAAAACGACTCACTTTGCCCACATGTAAAATTAATGCACTAAAGGTGGTAGTCCCAAATAGGCTTGGGACTGTGAATTGCCTTGACATCTTTGCACACAGGGGATCCTGGAAGGATGCCTCCCACAGCTGGGATATTGCTGATTCTGCTGCCTCATAAGAAATGGAGTATAGCTTTTATCCAGGGAGATCTCTGCAAGTGAGGCTGGCAGGAGGGGAGACTGATCCTCCCCACACTTCATTCCCTGCTCTTGGATTTTGTGGCGTGACTAAACCCACCTTAGCCCCAAATTCATCCAAGTCGGTTCCTTCTACCCTGCAGAACACCGAAAAGTGCACTGAGGCCAGTTTATGCCAAGCAAAACATCTTTCCTGCCCATGCCATTTCTGGGAAACATCATCCAGTGTTAGCCAAGAGCATTTCTTTGATGAAGTGAGGTGCTGACCGAGCCTGCAGAGCAGCAGGTCTCGTCAGCCGCTCGGCTGAGCACAGCCTGTGTCTCCCCAGGCACTGTTCTGATGGGAACTGGCATTCCTGCTAAATGTCAGCCACATCCGTTTCACAGCAAGGTCCATATCAGCCTGGATATTACGGGAAGCAGCAGGTCAGGGGCCACTCTCTAGTTCTACTCAGCCAGGGCACATCCGGCAGAACCACTGGCATGTTTCCAGAAGGGAATGGTTCCTGTCCATATTTCAATTTTGGCTTGAACACGGGCAAATCTGAGGTGCAGGTGCAAAGTTTAAACTCATCCTCAAAAGGCAGTCTTCTGCCCCCATAAAAGCTTTTCCCTGAAGCTGAGGAGGTGAACGCTTCATCCAAGCTGCTCCTCTGCCATCTGATCCCCAGCGGAGCCTGGAGCTGTCCTGCCAGCAGCCAGCCTGAATTTTCTGAGACACCAGCTTGCTTCCCTGTGTCTCCATGATGCTGTTTCCAGTGCTGGTGAGCTGGCAGGGACAGAGCAAAAGGGAGAATGACAGGAGTGATGGCTTCAATTCTTGGTTCCTTTGTCTAAATAGCTGCAGTTCTTCAGGCTCCTTCCCAGGGCAGTGCTTCTGGCCATGTGTTTGGAGCCCTGAACACGTTTTGAATGACGCAGCTAGGGAAAAACAGGATTTGCCAAATCAGAGGAAGGGCTCAGCCATCCGCTTTCCCTTCTGACTGCTCCCAGAGGGCTCAGCCAGGGCAAAAATTGAAAGGCCAAGAGCACGTGGTGGGTGAGGAGAATCCCAAAGGATGGTACGAAGGGCTCAGCATTTACTGCCCTGAGGAAGCGCAAGCACAGAGCAACGCAATTCCTGCCCCAGTGCTGCAGTTGCTGCCCCGGTGCCATGCTGCTCACAATAACAAGTAATTTAATCTCCAAGGGGGGATATTCCAAGAGTAACCTCGGTGGTTGCAACAGCCAGGGCTCTGCAGAAAGCAGGACACCCACAGGGCCCAGCCCCGGGCAGCTCCCAGCCTCCCTCTCCTGGGAGCACCAGCACATCCACAGGAGGAGCAGGTAGTTTGGGATCTGGCAGTGCTTCCCTTCATCTCCCTCTTTCTGCCATCCAGGGGCATGTCTCCTGCAATCCTTCACCAGGATTTGCTGTTTGGGTGAAAATTTTCAAGGCGGGGTTGCATCTCAGTGCCTCCAAAGCAGCCCTGAGTACTGCCAAGCCTCAGGAATGTCACAAGAGTGAGGGAAACCAGACAGCTAAGGACACAAGGCCCAGGGGAGCATTTTTGGATCAGGAAAACATGTTTCTTTAAACTGAGGCTTTTCTGCCAGTAAAAATTCTTGTAAAATTCAGCTGGGGAAGCCCTTCCCCCTCCACCTTCTGGAACACTTTCCTGAAGCTCCCACCTGGGAGGCAATATCTATTTCCATTGCCAGTGGCATTTGACTTCATGATGTCATGATAGCACACTGTGTATTCAGGTTTAGAGCTGGACTAAGGGACTTCAGTGAAGTGCAAGACCCAAGCTGAGAAGAAGCCCTGAATTTTTGGTACTGGCGAAACATTCTTGTGTCCAGGCCTGCTTGGAAGAGGCAGCTTTGGTACCACCTTTGCCCACTGCAGCCTTCCCCAACATTCCCCTGCTAAGAAGGCTTCTATTTTAGCCACGTTTTCAACATCAGATTTGTTTTTCCAGTCTGGAAATAAGCCGAGCCTTCCTCAGATTTGCTGAAGCTGCCGGAGGGCACTTTCTATGAGGCGTGTTCAGTTCTAGGAGACTTGTTTTTGGGGGAGCTGAATTAAACTCATTTTGGTGGGCTGGCAAGGAGGGCTCCCCTTTGCAGACACCCCATGGGAACCCATCTGCTGCTGGGAAGGTTCCTGTGTGCTATGATGCTTCCACATGCCACCTCCCAGATCTGGCCTTTGGCAGAGGATGCAGACAGAGGTGTCCCTGTGCCCAGGGCAGGGCAGAGATCCAGAGCCTGCTCTCCTTGATGGGTACAGAGCCACTTCAGCTGCTGCTGTTGTGACAGCCTCGACGAGAGATGTCAGGAGTGCCAGCAAATGCAAACAGTTTTGTCACGGTGGAGAGGCAGCTGCCAGCCCAGCACAGCAGCACTGCTGTGGCAGAGGGTCACGCTGCCAAGCTTGAGGCCACCGAAGGAAATACCGATTGGTTCCACCCGAGTGGGAAATGACAGTGTTAATGCTCTGCAAAGGAAAAGTCTGACCGAAGTGGAAGGATGCTTTTAAAACTGCGAATTTCCTCTCATCTAAACCACAGCTCAGGCTACGTAGGGAAATCTGTCCTTAGCAAATGTATGGGAATGAGCTGGAAGTGGCTCTGCACTGACACAGAGAGGCTGTCCCCAGGGCTTAGTGGGGCTGGAGCAGGATCACTGCTAAATAAGAGAGTGGACATTTCTCAGTGGCGGGCTGAAACCACCCTGATAACCACAGACATGGCCCAAATAGCCACAGCTGGAGCTGCACGTTTGAAGCGAGATCTCAGCTTTTGCTTTCTAATGTCTCTGAGCTGCTACAGAGAAGTCAGATGGCAGCAATGATTTGTATTTCTCTCTATCAAAAGACAGTAAGCTTCCAGGAATCGGGAGCATCCAAAGCGCTCCGCAGACAGCGCAGACAGCGAAGCAGCCCTGCCAATGTTTCAACACTACTTTTCTGGCCTTTATCTTTCATCAGGCACACTCCACTTACAGCAAGGACAGGAGGGGCTGGAAGTGGCAGCTCTGCGTGGTGCTGGCACGTGAAGCTAGATTCCTTGGGCTCTGCACACTGTTGGAGACTTCCCGGCGCTGCAGTCGGCATCAGCGCTGCAGGTGGACTCAATGCTGAGAAGTTCTGCTTCCTTCCAGCTAAGCAGCACAGCTCCTGGAAAGCTCCCAGGCAAAGGTCCTGCCCTTCACCTATGCCAGAACAATAACCTGTTGTTGTAGCACGGCTCAGCAGGGCTGGATTGCAGACTTTTTCCAATAACTTCAGCGCTTTTCTAGCTGCAAAAGGATGCCACAAATAGAAAATCACGTGTGCGGTTTAACCCGAACGGGCCGCTGGCCTCTGAGAGAAGGTTGGATCCTTCCTGGCACACCCTGGCACGGATTTAGGTGGTGATCCACCCCCACACCTGCGTGGCGGGGTGCTGGGAAGCTCTCCTTTGCTGGCAGATGGTACAATGTGGCTTGAAGCCACGAAGGCATTAGGTCAGTGCAAGTGTCCAGCTTGCAGGTGGCATCGCTCTCGTGGACCGAGATCTGATGCATTAATCAGAGACCCCCTATCAGCCCTCTTTTCTGAAGTCATTATCCATAAGGAGAAGGGAAGCAGCAGCCTCCCTACACGCCCTCTCACATGCCTGGGGGCACTGTCCCCCCCTCTAATGCCCTCATGGGTGCAGATGGTGTTTAACTGCAGAGGCAGGGATCCAGGACCTGAAAGCAAAAGCCAGGATGCCTCAAGTTGGGCACATCAGGGGCTGAAACACAGCAGTGAAAGAGCCAAGGCAGGACTGAAGCATTAGGCAAGGCATGGCTGGGGCAGAGAAAGACGTCCCACAGCTCTTGCACGGATGGCCACGTGCAGGGAATGTCCAGAGGCAGGGAATGAGTTATTGCACGTGACAGTGAGATGGCACAAACGCCTCACTCAGTGTGCCAATACCTGTGGATGTGGCAGAGCTCTGGATCCGGCCCCAGCAAGGCACCACAGGGAGCTGCACCAGCATCGCTGCAGCTGCTGCTGGGCTGGAAATGTTTCTGGCTGCCCCGGGGCTTGGGCAGGAGTTCTCTCTCTTTCCTCACCCCCCTCCTGGTCACAAGCACACAGGAATTTGGTAACCAAAGGGATTGTTCAGTGCACATTTCCAAGGGGATGGAGCTATAGGTGGTGACTGTCCTGGTGTCTGCTGGCCTTCCTGGCTGGTTCAGGACACTGCACCTGCATGGACACCAGCCAGTGGCAATGCAGTGAGGAAGAAAACATCTGCACCAGGAGCTCCTCTCCTGCACCTGACAGCAGAGCCCACACAGTGCAAGAGGGGAGCTGGGGTTCCCTTCTGGTTCCCTGCCGGTGTGGATGGGTCGGTTTAGGGAACAGCACACACATTCATCCTGTCTGGGAAGTTCCAGGAACCATGCAAACTAGGCTACAGTATCTTAAATCAAACCAAATCAAGCCAGCATGGGACAGAACCCCAGAGTTCTGCCCTCCATCCCTTCTCTGGCCACTGACGACTCCAGTGCCCTGAGCTCAGCTTCTCCCATTCAACAGGATCTTCTAATTTTGGTGCTCAGAAACAATCACTAACATGCCTGTGCTTTCCAGTTTGCCTGGCAGTGAGAGAGAGACAAGTAGAGCATATAAACTAAGAGTTCAAGGCCAAGATCTTTCTGAGAAAAAAATGAAATATTAAGCATAAACTGGTTTGGTCATAATGAGTGCACCGTTATTTCTGCTGTTGCTTTTTAGTTCAGAGCCACAAAAAGCCCCAAGCTCTTGGCAAAGGAAAGGGACTATCTGGTTACAAATAACTTCCCAAAAAAGCTAGTAAGAAAAGTTCTAGGGCACTTTTTCACCTCTATAGGCACTGGGGCAGACAAACATCTTCTGGTTCCAGCACTAACATGCTCCCTGTCCTGATCCAACTCCTTTTAAAGATAAATCCTGCCTTTGAGGCAGCTAATTGACTTCACAGGCAGGTCCAGGCTTTTCCAGCTCTCTTACAGGCAAAGTGAAGGTTTTGGCCTAAATAGGACATCTGGGCAAGGAAACATATATTTAAAGTTGCATAGCTGAACTGCCACTCTCAGAAATAAGGCCCATGAGAGCAAAGTCACCCTCAGTAACCAGTCCCCACAACAGGGGCACTTTCCCATGCAAACAAGCTCCTGTTCATTGGGGCATGGTATGTATAGCCTCCATGAGCCACAGGCCATCACTTTCAGGATCTTGTGTCTATTTTAAGCCCATGATTCCTGCTTGCTTGTGCAAAACACTGCTGGGATGACCCACCGGAATTGAAGGAAAGGAAATGAGCTCTGGATCTGGGTCTTTAAGGGCTGCAGCTGGAAACAGTGTGGCTGCAATTCTGAAAGCCATGAAGGCTTCCTCATCCAAAACCCTGACCTGTATATATAATGGCCAGAAAGGTCCTTACCAAAGTGGGAACTGGAAAACAGCACCTTTGACACATTATCCCCAGGTAACCCCATCAAACCTGCAGGCTCACTGCACCACTTCCACACTCCCTCCCTGCTGCTGCTCTTGGAAAGGTTTGAGTTTGGAGAAGCTTTCAGACAAGCCCTTGACTCCAGGTCACCAGCCTGACACGTGTGCTCTGCACAGAAGGGTCAGTGCCACTCCGTGTCCCCGCTTGCCTTGCACGCATTTGGCTGCACCAGGAGAAATAAGCCACAAATCAGACAGGGGCACAAAGAGTAGCCATACCAGCTGTTTTGCTTCAGCAAAGATAAGGCCAGAGACCAAAAAGAAACCTGAGAGGAAAATTAAAAATATCACTGCAAACTTGTAGCCTGGCAGTGTGCCTAATTGGGCATTGCCCGCATCGAGAGGAAATATTCCTGTGAAAACCTGGTGCTGAGAAACTCGCTCCCAGCCCGTAGATGGGATCCTGCACAAACACCTGCCACTGGAAATCCAGGAGGGGAGGTGTAACAGGAAGTGGCAGGAGGTACATAAAATGTAATTTTCTCTTCCTCTGATTGAGCATGTTGAAGAATAGCTTGCCTGTGTTGAGACAGAGTGTGAAAACCACCTTGTCAATAGACAGAAATCATGGGGTTGTTGAGCCAGTCAGGGCAAGAGGTTTTATTTCTAGACCATCAAGGGAGAAATAATTCCTTAGAAAAATCAATGTAATTTAAATGAGTACATAGGAATGGCTGCTTTAGCCCCAAAGGTCCATCTAGCCAAGCACTGTGCTTCCAGCACAATATGTCCTTCATCAAGAGAACAGAGTTGTGCAGCTCCCGAGGGCACCGTGAACATGAGAGATGTGAAGTGCCACACAACAATGCCATCCCCTCGGATCCTCCCAGTTCCCCCATGTCCAGCATCAAAATTAGGCTGTTTGGGTAGTTCTGCTGGAGAATCTGAGGGCCTGGCAGCACCCTCCACAACCTCAGTGCACAAACATGGCCAAGGACTCGAGGGCATCACACCCCCGATTAGCAGAGCCAGACTGGAATTATCTTGGCAAGGAGCTGTTCCCTGGCAGAGGGGTCACATGCCCCTCTGTGTGGCCACAAACAGAGGGGCACAACTGTCCCCAAACACCCATCTGGATCACGTCAGCTGGGCTGCAGGTCTCGGGCACATTCTGCCACCCCTCCTGAACCTGGGAATCAGAAAAATCTGTCTGTGCCGTGGGAAAATTGGTGACGTGTCTGGTGTGCTTCCACAGCTTACAAGGATCCTAATTAAATACCAAGAGATGCTTTTCTCTGTTCACAGCTTCCATTCTCTCCTCAACACTCAGCCACCAAGGCCCATGGTCTCAGCTCAAGGCTTTGCCCTCAGAGATGGTTCTGGCAATGTCTGACAGTGCAACTCTGGAGCTGAACCCTTCCAAAAAGCCATCAACAGCTGTGCCATCTCTCTAATTTCATGGTAATAGCACCAGTTAATAAAAATGAAGCTTGAAGGAGCCTAAGGAGCTCAAAGCTGTATCAGGTGTTTTTCCACTTTCTTTTTAAAGGCTTCCAGTAATGGAATTTCTACAACTTCCCCAAGAAACCATTTCCCAGCATCTGTGTCTTTCTGGTTTGGCTCATGACATCTTCTCCTAACCAAGAAAGACACAGAGGGAAAAAAAACATTTTCTTCCTCTTTTCAGTAGCTTTTTACACATTACAAGAGCTTCACACTTATCCTGTTTTGCCTCAATCTTCAGTAAACAATTTTCTCTCCTTCCTCCCGTCTCCTGCTAGGTCAGATTTTTCTCTCCTTCTGCCTGTTCCTACTGCTGTCTTCTCTTCTTACCCTGATCCAAACCTGAAATCTGATGCTTGGGGTAAGTTCCATCAAGCGTTTTCCACAAGTTCCATCAAGCCTTTTCCACCAGCCTTCTTGAAGGAGACTTTGACCCACAAAGACCATGCATTATTCAGAGCAGCTCTTTGGCATTTCTGCTTCACTGACACACAACACAACACTGATCATTTCACCTTTATAGCTCCTGGCAAAGCCTGTCAAACCTCAGCCTCGCTCATAACTACTCCTCTAACATCCTGAAAGCCATCGGAGCCCCTCTAAGCCTCACGCTGAGACTTGGTGACTTCTTGCTCTTCCAAGCCCTAACACGCACGCTTCAGCTTCCCAGACTGACAATACCTCTGCGAGGGAAATGTGAGACTTGTTTGCCCTCCTGCTCTTTAATTGCTGTCCTTGCCCCAGGCAGATCCGTGAAGTCATCAGCCGTGATGAAATCTTGCATTTCTCGTGTCTGTAAATATTTTCTAAAATTTCATTTCCTCCTTAAGACATCAAAAACTAGGTCAAAAAGAACAACTGGGATATTTAAGAATCAGGTTTGCCTTTGGCTTTTATGATCAAGGATGCTTTTAATATTGAATGTTCAGCTGTCAGCATCAGGACTGACTTAATAATAAATGTCTGACATTTCAGTCATTATTCGGAGTTTTTAATCCTTCCCTCCCCTCCAGTGCCTGCCTATTTACTGAAAGATTCACGTTGGTGTTTGCACTGGGAGCCTGGGAGCCGAAATAGGAACGAAGCTCCTCTTAAATACCCAGCAGCCTCTCCCAGTCAACAAACCTCTCCGGAAGGTCAGCCGGCAGCATGTGCAGGGGAGGAGAGGATGCCTGGGGAGGGCAGTGCTATGGGAACCTGCTAATAAACCCAGCACAGCAGTCCTGGCTTGCCAAAGCCTGGGCTGGCTGCCACACGTGGATCAGAGCTCCTGTGGAGCTCCACGGGAGGGAGAGCGGCCGGCTGGGCTTTGCTGCTGCGAGAGCCTCTGGCTTCCTTCACTCTCTGGGCTCCCACACCACTCCACAGGCACTGCCCTGCAGCTTTGTGGCTTCTTTCTTCTTCTTTTTCCTCTGCAGAAAAGCTCGAGATCAGCAAGAGTTGTCCGACTTTTAGCAGGGCCAGCTTCCCACAGGGATGCGGGGCTGCTGCAGCGTCGCTACAAAGAGAGGGGACAACAGGAGGGGACAGCTGGAGCCCCAGCAGCCCTGCAGGACATCTGTGGGACTTGTGGGAGTCACACCACACATGGGAAGGGACACTGCTGCCAGGCCGCCGGTTTTCATAAATCACATAATAAATGTTTAAGTTCTTTAAACTTTTCTTAGTTCCAAGGTTCCGGCTTAATGTGTTCCGTGTTTGGGGGATTTTTTTTTAATCTTTATGTCACATATGGCAGCCTAATTACAGTCATTTCATTGCCTCAAAGTATTTGAAAGAAGTTGCTACATATAATTATGTGCACTTAAGTGACAATAATGCCATGTCTAATACCACGCAGGTACCTGAAGGGGTTAAGACCACAGCTTGCACCCAGGCCAAAATTCACATTTCCAGCAGCTTGTTAGATAAGTTGTCCACCCTCTCCATCCCCCTACACACGTTGTGCTCTGGGGTTTTTTTGCTATATTTATCACAGCTAGAACGAGTTTTCCTGCAGGTAATTGCCCACCCCTCCAAAGGCAGTGCAGGCTGGTTTCAGCTTTTTCATTGATTTGGCTGATCAAGATCTGAAAACCCCAGATAATTCTGAGTGTCCTCCAGAAGCTGCAGCACCACATCACACACACAAGGCAGGTGTGGATCTCCAAGGGGAGGATGCACAGCCTGTTTCAGGCAAGGATGGGTGCCTGCCCAGCTCCACCTATTCCCTTCTTTGACCAAGATCCCTTTCTTTACACTGGAGGCACAAGCACCAAGCTCAGATCCCTTCATGGCCATGAACACTGTCCTGTCATCTTCTCACTCCGCTTCTCCATCCATCCTACAAACCATGGCAAGGACACGTCACCTCCACCCCGCTGAAAGCACACACAGCTCTGTTATGCAAAAGACAGTACAAAGAGTCCCCTCCGTGCAGCAGCAAACAACACAAACATTCCTAAATGAGACCAGCCAAACCCAGAGGCAGATCCCAGTAAAATCTGTAGGGAGATACAAATTATTCCGCTGCGTGCCTGACTGCCAGGAGGAGTTTTGCAAATGCTCTGATGAAGTCTGGACTGCACCAAGGCAAGGATGTCAGGAATTAATTCCTGATGATCTCCAGTACAGAAGCAGCTCTTCATCTGTCTTTTCAGCCAAGTTTATTGAGTTTGCTTCTTTTCTCTTTAGGAGTTAAGCGAACAAGTAATTACGTAAGCAGAACTAAAACTAGAAATAAAAAAGAGAGTATGAGAGAAAACCCCTCCAGTCGATTGGTGGAAGTAGAGGCAAGAAACGGCTGTAAAGAGGCACCTGTCTCACACAGCCAGGACTCCCAAGTCAGAGGTTGGTCAATTGGAGCTTTACCAGCAGCAGATTGACTTAAAAATATGTAAACCAGCTTGCCCTGATACTTCTGTTTTCTTTGTGTACCCGGTGCTGACAAACACCAGCCACTTTTCCATAGCCTTGGGAAAGCTCTTGTTCTGGAAATCATTAGTTTATGCAATTATGGTATCTCTGTTGAATGTCACATGTGCAGAGGCCATTGCTGGAGAGAGGAAAGAGGCTTCTGTTTCCAGAAGAGGCACGAAGATGGGCCACTTTTGGCTGGAATACAAAATATCGCTCTTCGCTGGCAGGACGCGTGTCCTCCCACGCATCACCTGCCTCTCACTGCCTGCTTTGCTGTGGCCCCTCTCCCAATGGCCACATGTCCTCTCACCGGGGTTCACGCCGGGATTTCAGGTGAGAAATGTGATGCTGTTGGTAAAAGCTCCTTGCATGATATATCTGCACACCTGGAAGGTGTGAATGGCATCTCAGCTCCAGTGGCCCAAGCGCTAAACACCAGTCACTGGGAACGAGCAGGTCCCCTGTGAGACTGGGATTGTGGTAGCCTAGGCTGGGACTGAAGGGTGAATGGATACTTACACCAGCTTTGGATTAAAGTGACTGAAAAATCGGGACAAAGGTCCTGCTCTAGAAAAACATCAAAATCAACCGAGAAAAGATAAAAGCGTAATGACCAAGCCTTGGGGTTGTGTTTCTCCAGGGATGGGCAAGTGAGCACCAGGCTGGACTCCAGGCTCAGAGCACAGTGCCAAACCCTCTCTCCATTGGGAGCAGGGTGAAGCCCAAGCCCAACAGCCAAGGAAGAACTGAGCAGATAAAGCTGCTTCAAAATTTTGCCTGGTGCAACACTTGAAATGTGGTGCTGGCTCATTCCTTGGTGCCATAACCCACCAGGGCCATATCCCTTCTTTCCTCTCATTTACTACTGCCAATGTATCACAAACCAGGTCAATTCTTCCTGAACTGAGCAATTCAAACAAGCTGTGCCTAATAGTCCATCTATCTCGTTGCTATTTATTTTGGCATCTTTGCCGGTTTTAAATCCCACTTAAAGCTGTCTAACAACCAAGATTACGCCACTCACAACTGCCATACAAACATCTCTATTACTGTATGTACGCTGGAAACACAAATTTTTTTTTTTCCCCTCCTTCCTTTTTGCTAATACAACACTGGCAGCAAATCACACTGAGGTAAGAGGAAGGGGTGAGATGATAATTATGCTGTGCAAGTCCAAAGTGTGACACCAACATTTCCTGCTGGCACTAGACACCGTGGAGACCTGTGTGGGCTTGTAGCACACAGGCACACTGAGAAGGATCCACAGGTGTCCAGTTTAATAACAGTCTCTCTGCGCTGCCATCCAATTCTCCTCCAAATAATCAGTCAGGCTTGGCTGGTGTCAGGCAAAACACACATCACCTGTAACACCAGACCCTGCTGAGAGCAGCTCTGGAGGTTCCCAGCCTTCCTGTGCAAGGGCAGGATCTGATCTACAAACAAAATGCCCAAAAGGATTTTGACAAAGCGGCATTTAAACAATGGTTGAGAATTCATCCAGCCCAGGGCACTCGGCTGCTGCAGCTCTCTGGCTCTTTCCAGTCTCCTGGATGCACGCACGAAGCTATCCCAAATCTCCAAAAAGAGCAAAGTTTAGGGCTGGGATTTGTGTCGGTTCAGTTGACGTGTGTCAGTGAAAGCCTCTCCTTTCAAGCATCCCTCTGCCTGCTTCACACACCCCTTCCCAGGAGCTCCTCCAGCTCTGCAGATTTCCACAGGAAAAGCTGCTTTGTGAAACAGATTTTTCTACAGGAATGCTTTGACTTTTCCTGAAATTTCTGGTTTTCTTCTTCAGAAATTTGTTATCAAAAATTATTTTTCCCCATTGGTTATCCGTTTCAAGATTATCTTGCCATATATTTCACCAATTCTATAAAATAAAAGATTTAGCTTAGATTCAGATTAAAGAATTTAACATTCAAAAGAAGACAGCCATGCCAGTTTTATTAAAGTAGCTCTTTTGAATCAACCAAAAGTGTCCAGGATTTTCTTTTCAAGGATGTCCCAAGAACTTCGAAAATGGAACATTTCCTGCCATTTTCACACCAAACACACCTGGACATCCCAGAGCTCATACTAGAAAGTGCTCCAGCTCCACCACAACACTGTCCTCATGCCTGCTCTGTTTCTAAATGTTTCAGGAGGCTCCTCAATGTGCTCTGCACACATGAGGCAGCACTTCGAGCACTCTCACTGTCTACAGAACTTCATGCTTCGTGAGCTTCCATCCAAGAATGATAGGATAATCCTAAAACCAGTTCTCGCAGCCATTTCTTGTGTGCATGGCTCCAGATCTGTGCAGTTCGGCTTTGTTTGCATTTCAAGAGCCTTCAAGCAAACATTAGCTGAGAGGAAAAACAGATGGTGCAATTAAAACCCCAAATTCTCCACGACGGGATGCCCTGACAAAGCTCTCAAACCTTTCCTGAAAGGCTGAGCGGGGAAGCTGGAGCAAGCAGGCTTTGTTGTCTCTGTGCTGTGCAAGGAGTTGGGTAAAGGACCATTTCTAAAGCTCTAACAGTTTCCTTAAGGCAGACGATCGGAGAGTCCCAGAAAATCAAGGCAGAAAGGCCCAAAATGCCCATCCAGAACATCACAGAGGTCTCAAAGCAGCAGTCAGAGACCAGCGTTTTCCTCTGTGCAGCTTTCCAGCAGCAGGGGTGAAAAGCTGAGAGAAACAGCTCTGGAGGCAAGAGAATGGAGATCTTTGAGAGGGAAACATGCGCTCAGTTGCTGCAGGGATAAAGTGGGAGAGGATTCCACCCCTGCACACCAGCCAGTGACCACGCAGGGGAAGTGCCTCTCCCTCCACACCAGCATCTTCCTACGTGGGGGAGCCCAGAGGGCCACAGAAGAGCTGCAGAAAGGGCTGGGGAAGCACCAGAAGCTGGAGAGGAGCAGAGGGTGCTATCAAGGGGCAGAGAAGTGTCTCCCCACAAGATCTCACCCGCAGGGCTGGCCAGCCTGGAGGGCCTTGTCAGTGGCATTCACTTGGGAGCCAAGGTAAATTGTTCTGGTTTTTTCCTAAGAGCTCCACAGAGGCTCTCAAACGTTATTTTCATTACCAGTGATATTCTAGAGCCATTCACCTCCTGGCTTGTGCCACCAGCATCTGGCCCACAGCATACAACACTCGGCTTTCTCAGGATATGTGAACCTGGCTCAAAAAACCCCAGAACAACAAAGCAAGGCCTTGGCAGCTTTGTCTTTCCTGTCAGCACAAGCCCAGACCTCAGGAGCCAGCACATGGCTCGCAGCACACCCAGGGCTCTTTTTTCCCTTTAAAAAGCTTCAACCTTTTTGTGTCTCGACGTGCTCAATTTGCTTTGTGGGCTTGTCCCACCTAAAGTCACCGCAGCAATTCCCTCATCGTGCTCCCATCAGTTTGATGTGAAACACAGAAGGAAGTGTTCTTTGCTCCAGACTAGCACAGCACAAGCCACCTTGTCAGTGTCACAGCAGGCATGGCACGAGGTCAGGACATTTTAGACTCCTCCACACTCCCAGAGACAAGAAGTAAATGTCACAGAGTCCCCCTGCCTGCCAAATCCAGGCAGAGGCTGCCAGAAAGAGGCTGCCTAAACTCCATAGTCAAAACCTGCACACTCATTTCCCTGGCACAGGCAGGGTTTGGGGTGCAGAGGATCAGCAGGAGGCTCTGCACCCCCTCAAGAAGTCAGGAATCGCATCTTCCCAGCACGGCTTCCAGGAAGCATGGAAAGCCCTTGCTGCATTTCCAATCAGAAACCATCTCTTCCAGGCGCTGACGCCAGCATTTGATGAGCTCCACATGACTCTGGCATCTTCAGAAAACACCATCATCCAAGAGCACTTGGGAATCCCCAGCTGCGAAGGGATATTGGGAATAAGGAGCACTTATCTCCACTGCATTCTGCAGTGCTGTCACGAGCAGAGAACGTGCCAAGGGTTTGGTCATATTTCAAGGAATGTTTTTTCCTTGATTCCCAAAGGAGGAATTCAGCTTTCCTCTGGAAAGTGGAGTAACCCCAATGGTCACAGCTCTGCTGATGCAGAAAGAAATTTATCCCATGCTAGTTCTAGATGTGACTGAATCCCTGCCCAAAAGCACTGTCGTCCCAGATGGAAAAACATCCTTCTCTTTGCAAACCTCCCTTGGACCTTCAGACACACAGACCCATTTAAAACCACCCCAAGGAGATGTTTAGATTTTTTTCTCAGTTTATCACTGAGCCCCCAGACACTCATTTTATGCTCCTCTACTTCCCCCACTCTTAGCACACTCTAGAAACACTGCAGCAAATGCTGTGGCCCGTCCTCAAGAGCTCTTTTTTTCTGTGCAATGCCCAGTTTCCCCCACCCCAGGCAGGATCCACAGGGAGACCGCACCCCTCGTGTCCAGACACACAGAACAAATCCCAGCTTTGCAGTGACTGTCCCAGGCTGTGGGACGGACAGCTTCTTCAGTTTTCCCAGCTGTAGATGTTTGTCCTATTTCCACAAGAGGTTTCAAGGAGGGCATTTCTCTAAAAGCTCTCTCTCCCACAAAAACCCAGTCTGCTCCTTGCTTTTATCTCTGTAAGAAGGAAGAAAGACCCGCTACCACAATCACTGTGCTTGCTTGTTTTCAAGTCCACAGAATCAGGGGACATATGCCTGCATCCAATGCCAGTGCTATGCAAGAGCCATTTCCAAGTCATCTGCTCCAGTACCTTATTCCAAAGTATGTTTGGTTTGCCTTTTTTTTTTTTTTTGTGGGGGCTTGGAGTAAAGAGGCTTTCAAAATATGCCCATGAGTCCCTGTGGAGGAAGGTTGCACAGCAGGTTGCTCAGCTGCGTTATAGGAACTGTAATCGAAGGTGTAGGAGAACAGAGCCAGAATTAGGATCCTGAAGCCAGGGAACAGCAGATCCCCGTGGCTTTGCTGCCTCAGTCTCTGCAAAACTTCCCAACCCACCTCGTTCTGTGCTGTGGCAAGTGGTGTTTTCCATGACGCTGCTGTAGGAGCGTGGAATTCTTCAGCTGAGGCCAGCTTGTGTAGAGAAGAGACACCGTGTCTGTAAGCAGAGAACTGGGGTGAGAAACACGGGATGTGATGCTCCAGGGCAAGGATTGGAGCATCACAGAGTGTCACTGGTGGTGGGAACCCCAAAACCTGGCCCAGGGGGACCCCGGGGTTCCTGTGCCCAGCCCCCACAGTGACAAATAGCTGGGGAATAGATGTTGAACACTGATGGGCCCCTGTGCTCTGCAAAGCTTCTGTGCACAGACTTCGTGCTCAGGATCCTTGGCTAATTAAAAAAAGGCAGCTTAAAAATCTCACTTGTCACAAGACAGCTAAAGACTTGGCATGCAAGTCTCTCCTGCTGCAGGAAGTACTCAAGGTAAAAAGAAAACAAAAACACAAACAACCGAAGAGAGAAACAAACAAAATGTACAAAGAAAACTACAGCAAAGATTTCATTTTTTTCCTTTTTTTTTTTTTAAACAAAAACTCCTTCTCTTCCTCATGTGTTTAGGAAAGCAGCTTGCTGATCCTCTCACAGCCAGGAAAGGTCCCATCAGCAAGGGTGAGGAACTCATCAAAGCTGCATTTTCATTCTACCTCTGGACTATCAAACTCCCAAATTAGGCATATTCCCAGCAACACACTGTGACAAATGTATCATCCACACCTCAGCTCAGTCCAGAAGCAGACGGCTGCCCTGAGAAAACCGTGCCAGACCCCGTTCAGGAAAAAAAAAAAAAAAAAAAAGCCAAGAGGAAAATGTGATTTTGCAGCTGGGAATCTTGACTGTCTCCCAAAGTAGCATTAATCCACCTCACCTTCCTAAACTTCACCAGGAAATAGCTGCAAGGAAGGGGTGGAGGAGGAAAGAACCACTTATGAAGCATCAGCTGCAGTCTAATTAGAGCTATTAGCAAGCTCTTAGTGGTGTTTATTAGCCCTTACCCAGCGTTGCTGAATGAAGCAATCCTGACATCAGCCTTCTGGCTTGGAGAGCCATGCTCCAACCCCAGCTCGAGGAAGAGAAGGGTTCAGAAAGGCCAAGCTGGTTTCAATCCCAGCTGCAGCTCTCCGAGTCAGCTCAGAGCTTGTTTTAATCACACAGAAACCAAGGTCCCAGATAAGGGGAACCCACCCTGCATAGGGCAGGAGTAAGATGGCCCAGTCAGATGGGTTCCATCGTGATATCTCTCTGAGCTAGAGGTTTCCTGCTCTGATTTATGGCTACTGACTCATTTTGAGTTGACAGCATCATTCTGCCTTTGCTCTTCAGAGAGCTGGGGATTGCCAACCACCGCCCCGGGGATCGGGACAAGATGCTCTCAGAAGACAAAGCACAAGCCCTGAGCCCAGCTCAGGACAAGCTGGCCATGAGTTGGACAGGATTAAAATAAGATTTACATCTTCTGTTGCGCAAAACATTCATCACTGGCTGCTGCTGGATGTCCTCAGCCTGCAAACAGTTTGTCTGACATGAGGTGTTTCTTAAACATGTCATGCCTTTCAAAGGACATGCAGCCAAAAGCTGCATGCCTCAAGCAGGGCTAATCTCCCTGGAGTCTCTTATAGTAGCATATTTCAAGGCTGTTTATCATACAGAAGGGACATTTAAAAATATACAAATGTATGTTATAAATCACAGCCTTTTCCTGGGAAGGAGCAGGAGGGAGAAACCAGCAATCACTCAGTGCTGAGGAAATTTATATGGAGGGATCTTGGCTCTGGGCTTACCACAGCTAGCAGTGGTTGCTTCAGCAGGGCCAAAAACACATAATCAGAGCACCACAATAAATGAAAGCACTTGGGAAACTCAAAACATACTTAAGGAAACACTGAACTCCCATATATCTTTCTCAAGCACATCTATAGTCAGGTAAAATATTCCATATCCCCGTGATGGAAAAGCTGCCTTGTTTTTGTGGTGTAGCTACCACAGTTCACAGTCTTTACAACTACTTCCTTTACAGATAAGCAGGTTTCTACCATCTCAGCAGATGGGTCTGTCAGAGGTGCTGCTGAACAAGGAAACGAAACAGAAAGTCTGAACTCCTGGGGCCGAGTGCCAGATCAGTACCTGAAAAACTGAGCTGTCTTCCCTGACTCATTCCCAGCGTGTGTGACAACCGACTGCTGCGGTCACAAGGTTTCGAAAGACAAACATGTGTCTTTCCAAGACTGTGGCCACAAAGAATTGTTCCTGCGATGCTTTTCAGGACAGTGTTGGTGGAAGCTGCCTCTGGGACCCGGCTGATGTGACCACCAGCTCTGCAGGGCGTTGCCAAGCCATGCCTTGGCCACCCAGCCCCACAAAACCTGCAACGTTACCAGCACAACCTCCCCTCTTGATGAGCAAACACCGTACACCACGAAGGTGTTGCTGCCATCACAGCCACCTACAAGCAACTGCTGCAGGGGTTCTTTTGGTGGGCAAAACGTGGTGAAAAGAAACTTCCATTTCTTCCCTGCTACGCCTCAAACTTGTGGCTTCCAAAAAAAAGTCGTGTTCAGCAGAGAAATCCTGCGACCGTGCTTTGCTCTCACCGTCAGCATTTCCTTGCACACCCTCCAGCCTCACAGGTGTTACACATCAAGCCATGGTGCTGGAAGGTGGATTTTGGCAGCCCTACCACGTCAGCCTCAGACTCATGGGAGGGAGAAGCTGCTACCATGCTCCGGATCCCCCCTGAGCACATTGGAGGGGAGATGCCACATTCCCCTTTCCAGGACCAAACATCACTGAGATCCTGGGGAGGGTGAGCCTCCAGGATGGAAAGCAAGGTGTCCAGGAGGAAATCTTGCTCCCCCACCACCTTGGATATCAGACCACATCATCCCTTCCAGCTCTGGGCACAGCAGCTCTCTGCCTGCTGCCACTGCAGCCCTGTGTGAATACCTTGCCCTGCAAGGAAACGCTGCTCAGTCTCAGGGATGCCTGCAGGTGAAGATGTGAAATGTGAATAAAGAAAGCAGTTTGTGCAGAAAAGTAATGATCCCTTTGGGATCTTCCCAGTTTATACACAATTACATCAGGCAGCTAAAATGAACGAGTGCTTGGCAGAGAAGGGAGGCGGATAATCCACGGGTGTAAAGCCCTGCAGCTCCCAGAAGCAATAAACGATGTAAAGCAGAGCTGACATTTGAGGATGTGTATGATCCTCTAGTTTATGTATGTCAGGACATCTGCTACTGTGACCTCACACAGCTAAAACTTCCCCTGTCTTCACCTACGGCTGCTGCTGAGTGTAGTGTAGAGTAACTCCCTGAGCTGAGCCGCACACAGGGGATTCCACTCCTTCATGCCAATTTATAGCCAATTCAGGATTTCAGCAACTATTATTTATCACCAGGGCTCCCTGCTAACCGTTACCACATTGGTGAGAAGTTGTTCCAAATGAGTTTCCAAATTAGCAGCTCTGCATTCATTTCTTTTATGTTCGTTTCAGTTTATGAGGGATGTCAGCAAATCACAGGATCCCACTCAGGGATAAATTACCTGGGGATTTTATGCATGATCGTTCTGCTAAGCTGCAAAGGCAGCGAGCTCTGCGTGCTGCTCACAGTGCCTAAGGCACCAGGGAGGATGAGCCCAACTGCTTCCAAAGGATGATCAGGTAGGAAAGGTGCTTAAAACACCTTGCAGGGATGGATGAGGCTTCCCCCTGCAGATTAGAGCATGCCCAGGCCACATACCCCTCTCCCAAATCCTGAAACGTAATTCCCCTCTCCCTGAATTTATCATTACTGAATGAGAGAGGAAACAAGCATGTGCTCCCTTTCTGCCTGATTTTATTCTCTGAGACAAGAGCTGTTCTACTCAGCAGAAAGCAAACTGGGGCTTGTTTTGTTTAGAAGCGAAGAAATAGCAGGTCTTGACTCCACAGATTTCTGGCAACAGTTACGCCTTGGAAAAACAGTTGTGTTGGCAGGAAAGTGAAAGACTCCTGTCTGCTGGAGCAGCCTTTGGCCCCTGTGGATGCATTTCCTGATCCCAGACAGATGGAGCATGTCTCCTACCCTGCTGCACTCCAGCGATTTCTGCTCCAGGATTCTTGTGCCAAGTCAGACCGGCCCCAGTGATGGGGCAAGAGTCAAAGGCACCAGTTCCCACGGGGAGGGCTGGGAACAGGAGCTTATGCACAGGCAGCAGAGTCAAAGATGTCAAGGAATGTCACTTCTTCTTGCAGAGGTGGAGGAACAGAAGGTCCAGGAGGACCAGCTGAGGACCAGCTTCTCCATCACAGAGTGGCCCGAGTAAAAGGTTTCTCAGGGTGCAGCTTGGCAGCCCTGGTCCCATGCACTAGGCTGAGGCTATTTTTAAGCTGGAGTCTGAAGAACAAGGGCTGCCTGGTGAGGTGAGAGACAAGGCAAAGATGCAAGGCAGAAAGACCAGGAGATACAGGCCAAAATAAAATTGTCCCTGGCCGTGCCCAAAGCTGTAGAAGCACCACAGCACATGGGAGGAAAGAAGAAACTGTTTGCTCTTCTTGCAAAGTCTTCCGGCTGGGATCCAGTTTATCCCATGCGGATCGGTCCTTTGGAGGGAGGATGGGTTTAACTTCCAACACAGGAATGACAAGAGTCAGGAATGATACAGCTGGAGGATCTCTGCAGTCCTGTTTCTCCCAGGGCACCAGGGACAGGAGGGACTCTAACAAACCGTGTAGGCCGGCCTTCCCAAAACCATGGTGGTGTTTGGACAAGAGCTTTGGCCTTTCTATTTTCCTCCTTTCTTTTCTTTTTCTTTTCTCTTTCCTTTTTTTTTTTTTTTTAAGGCATGTGGCCAATTTAAAAGATCAGTTCTGTCCAGCTGCCTTCAGGCTCGAGTTACCAATCCTTCCCTAATGATTCTTCTGGGAACCACAAACCCCAAATCTTGCACAATTCTCATGCTCTCTTTCTGCCCTGCAAGATGGACACAGCTTATTTTCATGTTAGATTTCCCAGTTTGGAAACAAAGCAGCACAAAAAAAGGGAAGGTGATGATTCTTTCCAATTCCCCCTTCAATATCAGGTCAGGGCAAAACTTGTGGAGGGACCAGAGCAGAACGGCCTCCAAACTGCAGCTCTGAACATCACTCAGGACGTGGTGGTGCCCCCAGAAATAGAAGACCTCTGGATAAAAATAAACCACTGGGACCATTTCTAACCCTAATCCACAGGAGCAAGGACTTCCCATTCTTGTGGACCCTCTTCCACCTCTGTGCAGCTGCTAGGCCCCCTGGTCCCAGCCCAGTGCTGTGCTGCTGGCTGCCCTCCTGATGGACTCTGCCATGTATCCCTCTCTAAGGACAAAACCAGCTGCATGGTGAGTCTGGGGACTGCTACACAGAGATGGCTTGAAGTGTCCTTTGGTGGTTTTGCACCTTTGATCTCTGGAACGTGTATTTCAGGCCCAGAAAAGGCTTTTGTGCTGGCCAAGGAAATAACTACTTAAAAGGAAAGAGAGAGAGAGCTGGCAAGGGATGGGGCAAAAGGATTGTGCTGCAAAGGAAAAAGGCAGCCTACCCCTATGTCTTGAAATGCCCAAGACATAAAGTGAGAATTGGTGAGGTCAGGCTGAATTGGCTCTTGCAGAGGATGACAAGAAAAATAACAAGGGAAGGTTTAGCCGTATAGATCAGAGTGAAAAAAGGAGAGGGGAAATGGAGCTGCTGTACAGAGAGGATGGGGTATAGATTAAAGTCAGTCCAAGTGTGATCCAAAACTAATGCATCTTCTATCTAACATCATGACATTGTGCAGATGACACAGAAATAACAGGAATGAGGAGACAGACACAGAAATGTCACATCCCTCCAGATCGAGTCAGAGGGCAGCAACCTCACACCATGGGCACAGCTGGTTCCTGTCCCCCAGCACTGAACACCTGACACTGAAACCTGCCGTGGAAACATCCACCAAGCTTGGAGAAAGGAGAACAGAAAACACAGCACCTCAGCTAAGGAGAGGGAGAAATGCCACTCTCCCAGCTACAGACTGTTAAGGTGTTCCATGCCACATGCCAGGCACAGATCAAAGTCCAAGGGAAGGAGGACTTGGAGCTCCGAGCTACCAGACTGTTTTCCATTCCCCCAAGGGTGCCAGCCAGCCTGATAAGATATTGCTGATAAGAGATAGCCTCCATAAATGGGAGGAATGGAGATCTAATCTACCTCACTTGCAGCAAAGTGTTTGTTGGAACACCTCGGCACTTGGTCCCAACAGCGCGGGGAGATGAGGACCAGTCCATGGGCTTGGTGGCAGCTCAGCACCAGCTCCTGGGCTGGCAGGGCTCTGGCAGCCTCTGGGGCAAGCTTGGGACAGATTTTTATGGATGATCATGCTGATCTTGCCCCAGACCAGGACTGGGATCCCAGCACTCGTGGGTCTGAAATGTCCCAGGTAAATGGAGATCCAGAAGCAGGAGTCTTGGAGCATCACTGTGGGGACACCCCAGCTTCACGACTCGTGACCAGTTTTGGTCCCAGCCAAAAATACTTCAGGAACATCTCATTCCCTTCAGCTCCTGCCTGCCTGTGGCACGCATGTGAGGACTAATTCTCCTGCCCATGACTGAAGCACCCGACTTGCCATCTGATTTCCAGACATTTCTAGGAAAATGCACAGCTCTGCTGAGCAGAAAGCAGAGCCTGCGACGTGCCTAATCAGCTATGCTAATCTACTGCTGCCACGCAGAGCCTGCACAAGGCAGCTCCCAGCACACCCAGGCTCCTGCTGCACACCCCAGCAGCGCTGCTTTGTTTATTTGCAGTGATTTACCTTCGAATTTATCACCCTCTTTCTAAGAAGTTGGCATCCCCCAGCACGAATTGCCCCCCTGCACCTCCCGGTGCCTCTCCAGGCCTCGGAAATGGATGGGAAGCAGGCTGGATCCGGGGGCTCAGCTTGTGGAGGGCCGCAGGGGAGTACTGGAACAACCACGGCTCTAACTCAATTTCTACCCATTTTCTCCTTTGCCTTCACTTCATTATAGATTATTATTTTCTAAACTGAGGCAGAGTCGATTCTGCTTCCAACTGAATTGCCCACAGGCTGGCTCCTCTCCTCCATCCAGCTGATACAATCCTCATAGCAAGTTCCTTCTCGACGGACTGGCAGTCTTCAGGGAGCAATGCCTCATTTGGGGAGAGTCCTTCATCTTTTACAGAAAACAGCATTTAATTTCCAGTTGTTACTGGCTGTTTCATGCAGCTTTTCCACTAGATAAGAAATGGCATCCATGTACAAACTTAGAAGAGAGTAATTCCCAGCTTGAATTGGGATAAAAAGTTGGGGATCTCGATGTATTTTGCAGACAAGGTGTCCAGAGCAATGATAGAAAGGGTCATTTCCCATTTCCAGCTTTTTATACAGCTCTACCTACTTGCTATGCTGCAGATGAGCACTTACTTCTAAATAAGTTGTTTCAAAGCAAAAACTGAACCATTCTCCTTTGAGAAGCGTCAATGCGAGACTTCACAAAGATTTCTAAACATAGATACTTCAAAAGAACGAGTGCAATAAGGAGACTGGTCAAAACGTATCCTCCTTGGCGCAGACTGGCAGCTTTGAAGAATTCATGTTTTCTGATGGAAAGATGCTAAATGGAAAATATTCCCTGCTCCCTGGGCAGGTTGCTGCGCTGCAGCAGCTCCGGCTCACCCGCGCAGGGTGATCCCATCCCAGCACAGAGCTGGAAGGCCACTGGGTGTGGGAGGACAGCCTGACAGCCTTTCCCAGGCCCATCGTGGCTCTCTTCCATTTCCTCCACTACCTGCCTTGCAGTTTGGGGTCCCTCTGTGGGGTACACACAGCTCGGGACAAGGACAGTGCAGGATTCTCCAGGATGTAGGACTTGGCTTGACACCCTGGCCAGGAGCCCTTGAAATTACCCAATCCCTTGTCCCATCCCTTCTATAACCTAAACTAAAAGGGTCTTCTCACCTCCTGCAGGGCTGCAAAGGTCACTTTGGGTTCCCCCAAACCCCATTCTCTGCCTCCCCTCGCTGCGGCAGTGGGAGCCCTGCAGGCAGGGAATCAGCCCCTGGCCAGAAATCAGTGGTGGAGAGAATCCTGCCTTTCCTCAGTAAGTCCAGCTAAATCCCACTAAGACATTTCTGAGCATATTTGTAATGATTTGAGCAGTTCTGGAGCACACCCTGCACACTCCAGCCGGGTTTTAGGGAGAGTGTGCTCTTCTGAGAGAGCTGTTTCCTATTTTTGTCAGCACACTGAACACAGCCTCTAAATTAAAATCTTCTATTTCCAGACTATTTTGATCAATGCTACTTCCTTCAGTTTAAAAGATACAATAAGAATAGATGAGCTCTTACAAATTAAAAGCCTCTCTTGCTTAACAAATTGTCTCTTTGCAATAATTAATTATCTGGAGAGAGATTCCTGCCCTACGCTTTTGGCCTCATTCCAGGCTGTGTAAGGGGTGAAAAAAAAAAGTTTAGAATTTGTTGCCTCACGATGCCAGCTCTCACACTTCCTGCACAAGGCAGGACCAGTGCAGAGGTGAGCCCATCCTGGGCATAGCAACGCTGTCATCAAGTGCCTGTCACAAGCCTCAGCTTGTGGTTTACCAGGGAAGGCTCCAGGCACATTTCACTGCCTGCTCTAATTTTTTATTTCTTTTTATGGGTGATTATTACTGGACAGCAGATCTGTCCCTCAGGGCAGCTACGGCCATTCCCACATTGATGGTTCCTAGAAGCTCATGGTACGGGGGGTTGTGGAGATGGAAGGTGTGAAAGCAGTGCAAGGACACGGGGTTGGCTGCTGCTTCCAGTGCTTCTTGCCACGTGCTGAAACCCTCTGATGACTTCGGGACTTTGTCCAACCTACACTTCCTTAGGAAATTCCTTCCAGTGCATGACTATCCTTATGAGGAGTAAGTCTAAATTAATCTTAGATTTTGCACTCTAAGTCCTTGGCTGCTGCTTCTCTCAGGGGTACAGAGCTCCTACTCACCTTCCCGGTAGCGGAACTGGAAATATGAGCAGGTTATGACATCTGTTTTGTCCAAATCCCATCAGTCTTTTCTCAGGGGACACGTTCTCCAGGCCTCTACCACGTGTGCTCTTCACCCTTGGAGCTTTTCAGCCTCCGTGAAGAGGATGGGCACTGTTGGCTTTGTTCACTCTGGTAGATGCTCCAGGTCCTCAAGAGACAGGGGGGAGGCTGGTACCAGGTAGAATCCAGCCTGGGACTGTGAGAATTCCCACCTGCAGCAGGGGACACTCACACTGTGGTTCAGGGCAGAAAAATCCTCTCCTGCTTTAACCCAGTCCTACCTGTCTTGCAGCTGCAGCACCACTGCACCGGGGGTCAGCATCCCACAGACACAACCCCAGTTCTGACAAAGTTTCTGTCAGTGGGACAGGAGATGGAGGTGCCACAGACAAACACGCTGCAGGTGCTGTTCAGCCACACCAGTGCCCAGCTCCTCATCTCATGCTGGGAGCACCTCAACACTGCTTTGGCTCCATGATCCCTCTGCAAACTCAGTCTTCGCAGGGCCTCCCTGTGCCCCATCCGCTCGTGCTGGCAGCTCGGGCAGGGGCACAGCAGGGTCCCCACACAGGGTGGGAGATGGGGGCCAGGGGCACAGCAGGGGCCCTGCACAGGCTGGGAGCTGG
>VZTG01009144.1:907739-940755 GCA_013397845.1 Melanocharis versteri | reverse complement strand
GGTGGAGGTTGGCCAGGGGCACAGCAGGGTCCCCACACAGGGTGGGAGCTCGGGCAGGGGCACAGCAGGGTCCCCACACAGGGTGGGAGATGGTGGCCAGGGGCACAGCAGGGTCCCCACACAGGGTGGGAGCTCGGGCAGGGGCACAGCAGGGTCCCCACACAGGGTGGGAGATGGTGGCCGGGGGCACAGCAGGGTCCCTGCACAGGCTGGGAGCCGGTGGCCAGCAGCCTGCCTGGGCAATGCCTGCAGCCAGCTCCGTGCCCAGGGCCCCGTGCTCCTTGCCAGCCCCACGGCGGTCCCGCTGCAGGAGAGCGTTTTGCTAATCCTTTCATTCCTGCCCCGTGCCCAGCAGCACAGCCTCCTGCCAGCTTTGCAGGGAAAGGCTTTGGAAGCACCTGGGGCTCCAGCAAGGAATCTTTCCTTGTGAAGCGACCAGGGCAGGAGCCACCTTCCACCCTGAGGGCTCCTGAACCACCCAAACAGCCTCAGAACAGGCCCTTACATACACAGAGCAGATTTAACTCACCCCAAGTTGAAACCAAACGGATCATTCCCTCAGAAATTGGCTGAGCTTCCTGACAGAGGGCCAGGAATGCTGGGGGGAGGGGCTGAGCAGGGGTGAAGTGTGGAGCATTCCATTCTCCCACCCTGCTCCCGGACCACGGCTCAGCCTCCTCCACACACACAGGGCAATAGCTCTGCACAGCCCCAAATCAACCACAAGTCATTGCCCAGGCCACAGTCTCAGCGGTGTTTGAAGGAGGATTAAATATTTATCTGGAAAACAAGGATGTGCACAGTTGCATTCAGCAGGATTAGTGATAAAGCCCATGAAGATCCACTCAGGGGAGCCAGAGCCAGTTGCTCCCTGCCAGGGGAAGCCTCGTGCACCCAGGGGTGGGTCACACTCTGCCAAAGCTCCTGCTCCCCTCACAGCCTTGTGGTTTGGAGGGAATGACTGTCACTTCCTCCCACGGGCCTCAGCTGATCCTTTTCTCTCTATAGTGCACCACAGAGATGAAAAGCCCTGTGCTGGTGTCCACAAATTGCTCCTCCCTAGCAGGGTTTAATCTAGGAACAGCTTTGTTTGAGTGGGAAAAGGACCCTCCTTGACCCTGGACACACTGGAAAACATGAGCCTTCAACTCCCTGAAGGAGCACCATAGTAGTGTGGAGCCAGCAGCACTCTCTAGTACTCGTTTAGAGCTTGGAGAGCTTTGTATAACACAAACAGACCAACAACCTGGAAATAAACCTCTAACATCGTCTCTCTGCCCTCAGAGAAGCTTTGGATATGTGTCACAGACCGTGCCTATAGTCTGACACCATATCACAGCAGATGGGATCCTGCTAAGGATCCTTGGGATCAGCACTGCAGAAAACAAAAGGGTGGGAAAGGCTCAAGCATCCTCTTCTTTTCAACGACATGAATCCCCATACAGGAAAGGTGCTCTTGGACACAGATATTCCTGGAACAGCCAGGACGAATGGCATGCCAGAAATACATACGCAAGCAGGGTGTTGCACTGGAGCTCAGCCATCTCAGCAAGGGTCTCTCACCACCCTGGGGAGCTGCCCTGTCCACAGGCAGGAGCAGTTCCTTGCACAGCCCCAGACTCACTGCAGATGTTTAATGTGCCCTTTCCCTGTAATATTTATTTCCCATGAGTATGCTCTGGCTTACGCAGTCCCTGGTAGGGAATATCAGGGATTTCTGCCATTATTTATCCTTTTGTCCAGGACAGGATTTAACTGGAAATTATTTGTTTAAAAAGGAGGAAAGCTTATTAGCACATCGAGGAGGCCTCTGCCTTTTATTTGCATTGTGTATATAATCTACTGGAAATCAAAGTATTCAGATGATTTGAGTAAGTTACTGGCTTCTGCCTGCTAGCCAGGAAGTTCAGCAGCCTGTGGTGGGTTCAGTGCCTTTCCATGGCTTTTTACTTTTGATTTTTCCAGAGAAAACAACTCAGCACAAGTCTATTTCCCTAATCCACCATCTTCTGCCAGAGTCCACACAAATGCCTCTAAAACCCAACAGGACACATCACCGACCTCTCTCAGCCTGCACTGCCCAAGGAGCTGCTCTGCACCCAGATGCTTTGTTTTCTACATATTTTCTACTCCCCTTGCCCTTCCTCCTTTGGCTTTCCCAAACTCAGCTCACGCTGGGGAGAGCAGCACAGAGCTGCACCTCTGAGCCCTTCTCAGAGCTGAGCTGCCACATGTGATTTCCCAGGTTGGCTGCTACCTTCCAGGCAAATTTTCACCATCTGAGGCTTTTCAGGAGCTCTTCTCTTTGCCAAATCCCACATTCCTGGAGTTCCAAACTTTCCCTGACTTCTCTTGCACTTCCCCATCTCCCAGCACTGCTGTAGCCTTTAATAACTGCTGCTTGCACACATGTACACATAGAATGTCAGAGACCTCTTGCCATTTCCTGACTCATTACTCACTGCTTGGCTCCACACAGCCCGCTCAGGGAATGTTGCAGTTTCTGAGTGTCCCTGGCTGCTGCCTGCCCCGTGCAGCCCGGCAAGCCTGGTCAAGGTGGCCGTGTGGCAGGTCAGCCATCAGGTCTGATGAGTATCAAGTCCCTCCTTCCCTCTCACAGCTTGCGGACAATGACATTTTCCAGCCACAGGCTCTGCAGGAATCACATCTGCCACTTCCCAGGGTGCAGATGCACGGAGCACAGCAGCCCACGCCACCAGGAGTGCCCCTGCACTGCTCCTTTCAGCTGGAGATCCAGCTGCTCTCCCGCACTCCTTGCACAGCCCATGCAGGCTGCACCCCTTTCAGTGAGCTCAGGCTGAGTGTATGACCCCACAGAGCCCCTCAGAGGCTCCACAGCCACCCAGCCACTGCACAGGCTCAGGGTTTGAGGCTCTCCTGTGCTCAAGGGTTTGCAGAAATGGTGGGTTTCCCTATGACCCAGACGCCCCTGTGCTTCATCTCTGCATCCCAAAATGCAGCCTCAGATTTCTCCAGAGGCTTTGGGAAGATAGAGCACGCTGAACTCGGGCAGAAGAGGCCTTCTATTGAGAGGGATTAGCACAAGGGGAATCCTGCCCCGATAACCAGAGTACTTTGTCCCTACACAGCACTTCCCATGCTGAGACTTCCTGATGAAAGATCCCTCGTCGAGCAGAGCCATGCGAGGGCCCCTGTAATAAATCAACATCCCAGCGACTTTGGCTGACGCAGACATTCCTGAGCAGATTTGAGCCTTGTTTGTGAGGAGGGAACCCTCCGTGTTCGCACTCTGCACACCCCAGCCTCTAGAGAAGCAACTGGCAGCCAGTCCACAGCTCAGCTACCCCAGACACATCACAGGGCTGCTGATCAGCGGGAAAACTCTCTGGTTCCAGCAGATCATAAGCTTATTAAAGATAGATTCGTGCTTTGGTCTGCAGAGATAAACAGATCAAAGGCATTTTGGTCTGTGTGCCAACGCCGCCGGTATCCCCGTTTGGCAGAGAGGGAGGCTGGGATGTGCTCTCCATTCCCAGTGCAGGGCACTGGAGGAGCTCAACCCGGGGGGGAGCAGCAGGGAGTGTGCCCAGGGCCACATCCAGGCTGTAATAAGTCCATCTTTGGCTATTTGCATGGAGAGCTTGGGAGCAGCTGGTGGGAACTGAAGCACCTCCCTCACAGGGCATTGCTCCCTGTGCTGCTCTCCCCGGGCCCTGCGGAACCAGGGGGTGGCCAAGCTTCTCTGGAGTTCTGCTGCCAGCCCGGGATCTGCTCTGCTCAGGAGGGAGAGCTAAAAGGGGAAGCAGGTCCTCGCGCAGCTGGCCCAGCAGCTGGTATTTGCACAGTGCTTTGAAACCCACAGATGAAAGATTTGAGAGACACGAAAGGCTGTCACTGCCTGTTTGTCATTTCGTGTGGTTCCTCCCTGCTATGGCACGCAAAGGAGACAATTTTCAGGAGAAGTGAGTGCAGCCTTGAGGGAAAGATGAAATGGTGTGGGCTTTTCCTGCCACGTCCACTAGCACAAGGAGCAAATGTGCACCCCAGCACTGGCTGGGCTACAGCTTCCTCCACCCACTTTACAGCTACCTCACCTTCGTCCTTATCTGTCCCCGGTTAAACACAAGGCTCACCATCCTCCCTGAGCCATCTCTGATATCCCACTCCAGGCTCAGCTGTGCTTGCTCTCAGGGGGCTCGCATGGATTGCAAAGCCAAAAACTGGGAACAAGTGACGGCATCAGGGCTCCCGACAGCAGGCGAGTGTGTGCCTGCAGAAGAGAGCCGGGAGGGAGGGAAGGAACCTCCGCACGTGGCAAGCCAGCAGCAAGGGCCCTGAAACTTCAGGTGAGTGAGGAAGGTGATGGTATCACACAAGAAAGCAGCAGCGGGAGGCGGCAGGCGTCCCACCCCCCTCTCTGTGCCAGGCACGGCTCAGCAGAGCCCGACACGCCGCGTGCTCGGAGCTGGGCTCACTCTCAGCATTTCAAATTTGCCGGATGATAACCTCGGTGTCTGAGTTCACAGCTCTGATCCCACCCACTTGAGCTCTGACTCATGTTGCAGTCACCGCTGCCTGGGTATCGGTACGAGAGCGGGGAGGGAGGTTGGTTCGAGAGGAGGGAGGGAGCAAGGGAGGAGGAGAGGAGAGAGGAGAGGGAGCGAGGCAGCCGCCGCTCGCAGCACACACCCTTCTCTGCCTTCCCAACCGAGCCGCACGCACCGGGGGAAAGTTGGAGTCAGTGCAGCCACCGAAGGCTCCCACACGCTCAGGGGCTGTGAGAAAGCAGCACCTTTGCCAGGTAAAGCTTTTGCCTTACTTCTTGCTGAGTGGTTACGCCGGTAAAATACTTTGTTAAGTGAGATTCAGAGGGGTTGGTGGGTCCCTGCTGAGTGGGACCCTGCAATGGACCCGCTGGGTCAGAGCAAGAGGGTGTCACTCGTCACCCCCTTGTGCCATCAGCATCCTGTGGTGGCTGAAGTGGAGGCCAGTTTGGGGACTTTTTTGCCTGTTGTTGGTGGGAACAGCTGGATCCGAGAACATCAGGTTGAGAGGAAGGGCGTGGGTGGAGTGTGCCCAGGGCAGAGGCAGAGCCCTGCACATCGGTGGTGTGAGGCATCTCTGCCTAAGCAGCCTCCCCTCGAGGTTTGCAGCTGACTTCTTGCACCGACCTGCCCCAGCCCTTTCTCCGAGCACTCCAGCCCTTCCATCCAGCCCTGCACACCCTGGCAGCTGGTGGGGATCTGCTGCTGTCCCATCCCAGGGCACGGTCGGATCTGTGGGGCAGGATACCCCCAGGCTGGGGTGTAACCCGGGAGAGCTGGGCAGTCCCCAGATGGGCACAGTGCTCACTGTCCCTGTCCAGAACAGGCTTCAGCAGGAGGCTGAGCTCCAGAAACTCAGGCAGCTCCAAGCACACCCATGAGCCCGACACCTCTGTTTTCAGTTTCACCTTTCCTGTTTCACCTTTCACCTTTCCTTTTGCTCGACACTCTCTGCCGAGCGAACTTTCGGAATGCTGACTGCTCTGCTGGGTTCCACATACCTCTTCACATTTTCTGTTCAGGGGTCCTGAACAGCTTCTTACCCACAGGGCCCCTTTCCTCCTGGGGAAGCGTGATGGAGGGCTGGTGGCAGTGATGGGAATTTTGTCCCGCATCCCGCAGCCCCTCTGTTCATGCCAGAGGCAATAATTGCTGCTTTGTATCAGACATCACGCTGGGATAGGGCAGAGAGAGCACCAGGCTCTGGAGAAGCCCAAGGAACAGGGACAAAAGTGTCTGGGGATGCAGCCAGGCAGGACACCAGTGTCCCCTCACATTTGTCCTCTCTCACATTGTCTTCAAGTCCTACCTCTGGCAAATTTGCTCATGTCCCATTGTGAATCAGGCTCATGGGTCTGGCAGGGGAACAAGAAAAAAAAAACTCCAGTGTGGGAGTTTTGTGATTCCCACCATCAAACCTCAAGCATCCTCTCTCAGACCAGAAGAAACCCCCTCACTCCTGCCCATCCCTTGGCTGGAGTACCTCTCCCAGCATGCCCAGATGTTTAATCTCAGGAAGGAGTTGAATATAATTTTAGAAAAAGCCACGGTGCTGTGCTGCGAGCTCTGCATGGCCAGGGAATGCACTTTGCTCCTAAGTGACTTCTGCCAGCACTTCTCTTGGGAAGAAACTATCACAGGAGGCAGAGAAACATTTCAGGTCAGCAAGGGCACAGCCCTCCTGTCCCTAGGACAGAGCTAAAAGGCTTCATGTAGCGCTTCTCCTGAGCCCCCAACCACCTCTGTCCTTTCCAGATGCGGGAAATACCTCCCGAAGAGAGGCTGCCACATTCAGGCACTTCCTGAGTGCTCCTCTCTGCCCATGTGTCTGCTCAGGGTGCTGATGTACCCAGGCTTTTAGCAGGTCTAAAACAAACCTGTTATGCCAGAGTAGAAGTGCAGGAAGGGAGAGCAGCCGATGCGTTCCCTGCCGGAGCCGGCACTGCATCCCATTAATCTTACTGCAAAAGTGCACCAAGTGCTGGAATTAATGGTGTTGGAGGAAAGGATGCTGAGAGATGGGGAGGGGGAATAAAAAGGTAAAACGCAACAGAAATTTCCCGTGAATAAATCACAGCCTCCTCCCCAGAGGAGATAAATGCCATTTTAAAGGGGTACACAGTGGATCAAATGCAACATGGACTGTAACAGAGCAGAAAATATCTGATCAGGCAAGAGAAAGCAGAAGTTATTGAGAATTGTAAAGAGGATAATGGGGAGACGATACGATATTACAACGGAAGGATCATTAATGTACCATAGAAGGCTATTAACAGAGTTCCTTAAAGATCAGCCTAGAGGTAAATTTTATTTAATGGGTTCCATTAGTGAGATTCGCTCAGAAAGTGAGGGTTTCTTTAGGAAAAATGTACTGGTGAGAAATTTGGGAAAAGTTTTGCACTGGGCAAGGGACTGAGTACTAGAGGAAAAGAACCAGAGGATCTGAAGATTAACAGAGACACGCCGGGCTGGCACAAGCTCACATGCTTAGGGTCTAAAAGCAAAAATTGATACTCTAAGCAGCTGAAAACACCATAGGAAAAAATATCTGGCTTTTAGGGAACCCCAGGATGACTGCAACAAAACAAATGCAACCTGACAAGTCCTCACGGCAGAGATAGCGTCCATCAGAACACCAGCACCACTGGAAAAGGCACGAGAAAGATGACCCAGAAGCAATGCCCTGCTCTGGTTCCTTCAAAGTCAGGAGGGTGATTTTGAACCAGGAACAGGTCCAGGCTGTGATAATGAGGATAATCAGGTAAATGTAAAAGCTGCCTGGCGAGACAGGGCTGGAAAGGTATGATTTATTCCGGCTGTTACTGGAAAGACTGCCATGGGAAACAGCTGCTCCACTCGTACATCAAGGAGGAAATCAACTCGCTCTGCCAAAACACAACAGGAGTAGAGGACACAAGTATTGAAGGTGGCTGCGAGTGACCTGGGCAGAAAGCCAGGAGCACATGTGGAGTCACAGAGAGCCAATGCTCCAGGAGAGAGCTCCGAGCTGGATGCATTGTCCCGGAGTCTGTGTCCTGACAGCAGCGAGCTGGCAGCCCCCCACCTATACCAGCCCTCCAGCCTGCTTTTCCTGCAAAGCCATGTCCAGAGGCTGTGCTCACCTGGGGGAGGGTTTCCATGAGATAATTTGGCTGAGGGGTTCGGGAAAGTCTCTCGCACCTCTGCCGCAGTTAGGATTGCAGCATCACACGCCCGAGCTGACACGAGGCAGGTCCTGCCCCATTCCATGGAGGAACATCCTGAGGGTGTGCAGGCAGCTGAGCCCTGCAGCCCACAGTGAGCCACAGAGTCCCCAGCACCACTTGGGCTCCTCTGCAGGGATGGGGACGCCTCTGTCCTCTTGCAAGTGCCCATTCCTTGCCCTGAGCTAAGCTGAAAAAACAATAAGAAGCAAAACTCCTTCTTGGGTACGTCTGCAGTGCAGGGCTGCACCGGGAGCTGCCCTGGCACCGCAGCAGAAGCCAAACCTGCTGCTGTGCCCAGAGCTGGGACCCACCAGCAGAGCCCATGTGAGCTGCAAGAGCCAGAGGCAGGAGCAGGTTGTTGGTGTGTGGTGAAGCAGCCACGTAGGAGGCTGCCATCCACCCACAGCATTTTCTAAGTGTGCTACTCCCCCTATAATTTAATCTGCCATTTCCACATGTTGGGAGCAATGAAAACACATCCCTTTCACTTGGAAATACCCTTCTGTGGGAACAACCTGTTCTCCTCGCTGCCGTCAGTGGGCAGGCAGCGTTCAGCTTGTTCCACACTCCTTTTGTGAGTGAACAAAGAGCTTTCCATGGCAAGAGCCTGCGCTGCAGCTGGAGGTGAGGATCCACTCCACACGCATGGCTGAAAGCAGCACATCCCTCTCCCAACAGCCTCAATCCCAGCACCCAAACTCAGAGGGCCTCTTGTCTGGCCATGAGTTTGCTCTGCTCAGCAAAAGGCTTTCCATGGGCTGGTTTATGGCTTGTTGTTCACTTTCCATGCCTTTAGAAGCAGCAGGGCTGTGGGAATAGCCTCTAATCTCAGTGCTCCAGTCCCAGTCTCTTCCCTGTATGGCTCCTGGGAATCAGTGGTTGTTTACTCATGCAGCCTCCCTGGTACACTCCCTCCTGTGGCCCCCATACCTTTAGACTGGAATCAAAGACCTAAATCATCCGAAGAGTATTTCAACCTGCACCACCACAGTGTTATCTTGTTGTTGCAGGGGGAGTTTAACTTTCAAATCTCACCTTTGTCCTCTGACAAGGCTGGACCTTTTCCTTTCCTGGAATTTCCCCTGATTGCTCCATCTCTGCAGCCTGTTGCGCCCTGCAGAGAATCAGGTCCCCTTTCCTGCACAGTCCTGGGCACCGCCAGGGAGGGCTTCACTGCTGCTCCGTGGGGTGCAGAGAGCTTGCAGAGCTGGGTCACGCACCACCCTCGGGGGCCAGCGCAGCTCTCCCACACCAGCACATCGAGGAGGATGGGGAGACTCCTCATCTCGTCTGGGAAGCTCATGGTGGGAAACCACAGCTTGGACACAGGCAGATGCATGAGAGTCAGCAAGTCAGTCCAGCTCCTCAGCCCATTCCCAGCCCTCTTTCTTGTCCCTGCAGTGCCTCAGTTCCCCTTTAGCCATCTTCCCAACATGGATATTGCTTCCAGTCAAGGAACCAAGGTCCCTTTGAGTCTAGTAGTGGAGGGATCTTGGAGATCACCATAATCAGCAGCTCATTTGTAAGTTAGAATGGTTTGCTCTGTTGTTTCTTCCCTTGCAAAATGCGGCTTTTTGTTACTTGTATCCAGACAGAAAATAGCCAGAAAAAAGTAAGTCTGCGAGGGACGTTCTTCTTCCCTCCTAGGACCCAGAGCAGAGCAGGGATTTCCTATACAGGCTGCAGGAGCTGCTGTGATTTGTGATGGCAGGGACCAACCCTGGGCGTTGGGCTGCTGCAGAGCACAGATACAAAGGCAAAGCTTAATGAGATTGGCAGCCACAGCCAAGATTCAGAAATTACGTAGTCGTGACTAGTTTTGCTGGCTTGCATAAGAACTGCTTTCTCAGGAAATTTGTTTCCTCACATCCTCCTCGTTCTCGCTTTTATTGTACGCTTATAGGAACGTGATGGTTTTAAAATCCCTGCCCTTCTCTCAACATCCCTGCATTACATGGGCACCCCTAGGGCTGGGAGAGCCCAGCCAGCAGGTACACGAGTGCCTGGCTGCCAAAGGACTTTCCAATTTGGGTTTAAGTGGGCTGGAGCAGCCAGGGAGGTGCAGACACCCTGTTCCTGGAGGGGTTTGAGGGGAAGCTCAAAGGGTCTTTGCCCCCTGCAGCTCTGACTTGATGCTTTTATAGAATCACAGAATGGTTTGGGTTGGGAGGGATCTTACAGAGCATCCCGTTCTGCCCTCCTGCCACGGGTAGGGACACCTGCCACTATCCCTGGTTGCTCCAAGCCCATCCAGCCTGGTCTTGAACACTTCCAGGGGTGGGTAAGCCACAGCTTCTCTGGGCACCCTGTGCCAGGGTCTCACCAGACACTTTCTTTTGCAGGCTGTCCTCAGGAGGTGGCAAAGCTCTGTCCCTGCTGGAGCTGATCACTGTCACCAACCAAACATGCAGAGTGCATGAGAGCCCACAGGACCTGACCCCATGGTCACTCAGAGAAAAGAAGAGGCAGGAGAGGAAAAGGAGCAGTTGAGATTCACCAGCAGCTGCCACAGGGCATCAGCTCCAGCACTGAGCTCCCAGAGGGGGCCAAGAGGCACACGTGAGTTGCAGTGCCACATCTTTCCCAGACCGTGTCATTCCCAGCACACAAGGCTGAACATGTGAAGTGACTCTGCAATGTTCTCTAAGGTCACTGTAGACCAAGGGTCACTTTGGGAAGTGCCCTAGGCCTGCCTGGTAGAGGCTCACTGCAAGCAGCTTTGGAGCTGATGAGAGCAGGAGTGCTCCATCCTTGCAGTGACATCATGGATCCATGTTACAACCACACAAGCTCTCAAAAAAGGATGGACTTTCCCCTGCAGCTGCTGGTCGGGTCCTGCCTCGTCATCCTCATCGTGATCACTCTCTGTGGCAACATCATCGTCTGCCTGGCCGTCACCCTTGACCGCCGGCTCCGGAGCTTGACAAACTGCATCATTGTCTCCTTGGCCGTCACAGACCTGCTGCTGGGGCTCCTGGTGCTGCCCTTCTCTGCTTTCTATGAACTCGCCAAGGAGTGGCCCTTCGGCAGCGTTTTGTGCAACATCTACACCAGCCTGGACGTCATGCTGTGCACGGCCTCCATCCTCAACCTCTTCATGATCAGCCTGGACCGCTACGTTGCTGTCACCACCCCGCTCCGCTACCGCCAGGTGGTCACTCCCTCCCGCGTGGCCGTGGGTTTGGCTGTTATCTGGACCGTTTCACTGATGGTCTCCTTCCTACCCATCCACCTGGGCTGGAACACCAACGGGACAGCAGTGCAGAACACAGGCCCCACCTGCAACAAGGAGTGCATGCTGGCAGTAAACCCTGTGTACGGGTTAGTGGACGCCTTGCTCACCTTCTACGTCCCTTTGGTCATCATGTGCGTCACCTACTACCGGATACTCAAGATAGCGAGGGAGCAAGCCAAGAGGATAAACCACACATGGGGCAGCACACCTACACCACCCATGGTGAAGGAGCACAAAGCCACCGTGACGCTGGCAGTGGTGCTGGGAGCGTTCATCGTGTGCTGGTTCCCCTATTTCACCGTGTTCACCTACCGGGGGGTGTGGGGGGACAGCAGCGTGGAAGGCACCCCCATGTCCATTGTTCTCTGGCTGGGCTATGCCAACTCAGCCCTGAACCCCATCCTCTACGGGACGCTCAACAGGGATTTCCGGGTGGCGTACCAGCACTTGCTGCACTGCTGCAGGACAGGACACCCCAGGAATTCCCACCTGCCGCCCCTCCAGAAGGGCCAGCCCAGGGGCAGGCAGGGCCAGGGCAGGCAGGAGGGTAAACCCTTGAAACTGGAGGTGAGGAATGAGAAGGGGACTCTGATCACCCATGGAGCCCTCAAGAGGTAAGAGCCTTCCTACACTCAGGACTTTGATGGTAGGTCTGTCCCCAAAGAGGAAGGCAGAGGTGGGGACCCCACAATTTCCATGGGCTTTTAAGCAACAAACTGATGCCCCAGCAGGAGATCCTTGCCCAGGCAACTCTTAAATTCAGCCACTCAGAAATTCATCACACGCCACAGGAACCCAGCTTGCATCCCCTCCATGCTGGCAGCACAAGTCCAGGTACTCCAGCTTCCCACATGGCTGGCCCTCCCCTGGAATTGCCATCCTTCACAGGGAGTACAAAATGTCCCCTGGCTTTGCTGGGTAATGGGGACAGTTTTGCCATCAGAAATTGCTGTACAGAACGGGGTGAAGCCGTTAGCTGGGGCTGCTCCCCAAAATCAGCCACGTCCCACGGAGGAACAGAGAGCAAAGTCTGAGCATGCAGCAGAGCTGCAGGGGCCAGGAAAGGTGAACACCCATCACAGAGGGGAAAATGGGAATCAGTTCTGGGGCACAGTCAGAGCACCTGCAGCCAGGCTGAGAGTCCCTGCAGGAGCCAAGATCTGGGTTCCCAGCTCCCTGCAGAGGGGCTCAGCCCCTTCCCTTCCCTTCCCATCCGAGCCACACACCCTCAGCATTTCAGCCACTAGTTTGCATCAGCAGTGATTTCAGCCAACAGCAGATTCAATTCCCATCTCTGGAAAGGGGCAGGAGTATCCCAAATTAGGTTAGCAGATGTTTTCAAAAATATGAATAGCCATGCAAAGTTAGAGCCAAAAATTCCCTCAGCATCATCCCAAGCCTGTCAAGAGGGTCAGCCCCACCAAGGGATGCAGTGAGGCAGCAGGACGAGAGCAAAGTGGGCAAGTTCTGTGCCAGGCTGTGTCCCCAGCCCTCTCCCTGGGCACCCACGTCCCCACAGGGCTGTGCCCCCCTCGCACTGCCTCGCTCCAAGGTGTTCACTCAGCCAAGCACAAGGAGAACGGAGAGGCAGGCTGTCAATCTGCTGCTCCTGAGACTAATCTAACCTCTGAGCAGTGCCTGATAAGCAGCCCAGAAACTTTCCATCCATAGATAAGGAGTCCTTTGATTCCCTGTTCCCAGCGTGCCAGCAAAGAAGCCGCGCTCGTGCGCTCTTGCAGCACGTGCCCTTGATCCTGCCCCAGAAACAGTCTTAAGCCACCAAAAGGAGAACTCAGGGAGGTGAACCAAAGTTCAGAGCCATCCAAAAGGCTGAGCCAGCATCGTGCCTCCCCCGAGGCACCAATGTGACTTTACCCAAGGGAGGGGGGCAGAAAAAGAGATACAGAGGGATGGATTAACGTGAACAAATACAGGAATGCAGGTCCTGCGGCTGCCTTTTTCCATTTCCAAGGAATTAATGAAGAGCCCCAAGTTATAGCGTTTGGTAAATTGTAGGTTGTATATAAAAACGTATGGAAAACATGTGTCTGAGGTGGTGGAGGTGTTTCTGCAAACGTACAGAGACAAAGAGAGCTATCCTGTTTACTCACACAGAAGTGCAGCCCCTGGGCAAACCTGGAGCTCACGCACTGAGGCTCTGCAGCTGAACCTGGATGGGGAACAGGCTGTCAGGATTTCCCTACACAGCCAAAAAAGAAGAGAACATAGTCAGTGTCTTCTCAAAATGCTGCCTTGCCACAAAGGGAGAGTAATGACTTGGAGGGAGATAAAAGGGGAAGAAAAATGGGTTTCTGTTCCTCAGGCAGGGTCACTGATTTCCTGGCTTTCACCCTCCCAGCTTTTCCGGGTAGAAAAGATTCTTCCCTCGCTTCCCCAGAGGGAACACTCAAGCAAGGAGATGTTTCTCGACCTTTCTAAATCCAGAGAACTCCCTCCCTGTCCTACACAGCATCACCACTGTGGTTTCTGTTCACAATCAGATAGGAGTTGCTCAAGCACCACGAGTTACTGCTTTTGCTTTCCTTCTCTTCGCAGCCCTCTCAGCTCACAGCAATGATGCACCAGTGATCATATGTTGCCCCTTCCAGCCCTTTTTTCCATAGCCAGATACATAAAGATCTGCTGTTGGCAGATGATCAGGATCAACTAATACCACACACGACAGGTGAGCTCAGGATTTACCTGTTCACCAAAAACCGGGCAGCCAATTTCATCCCCAGCACAAACCGAGCTGGTTCCTCTCCCCTCTTCCTCTCCACAGAGTCTTCCGAGTCATCTGCCCTGAACATGTTAACAGGAAAAGACCGACACAAATAATTCCAAAAACTCATAACCCGCCAGAAAAGAACACCCAGAGCTCAGAAGAGCTCTGCTCAGAGAAGCTCCGTGGGATCATTCAAGGAAAAGCAGAATTTTGAACCGTTGCCCTTAATAACAATGTTCTTTTCAGATATGAGGCATAGGGAAAAGACAAACAAATAAGAGTGGAAGTACTGGAGAACTGCAGCGAGTCTCAGGGGTCACTCGGAATCTCAGCCAGAAGCAGGGCAGGGAATCAAAAGGCACGGGATCCCCACAGCAGCTGGGGGCTGGAGGGGATTCCATGAGTGAGGACCAGGTAGGGCAGAGAGTGCAGGGCCAAGCAGAGATGCAAGGGAAGACAGCTGCTCCTCTTTCCCCACTGGGCATCAGAGGGGAAAGCAACTCACACAAAACCAGTAAAGAAAACCAAAGGACCTCAGGAATTTGCTTCAGTGCAGTGGGACAGGGCTCTGGAGAGATCTGGTGCTTGGCATGTTCGTGGCTGTGGGCTCTGAGACCAGACCCTGATGTCCAGAGAGATTAAAACCCCGTGAGAGAGAGCATTCAGCACTAAGAGGGATGTGCTGGGGAAAAAACGCTGGAGCTGAGTGAGTGGCTCTGGATCACATTCTTGCACGTCAGCTGTGCTTAGAGCAGCTTGGGGCAGGACCATGGCCACAGAATATGGGCAGAGGAGAAGCCAGTTCCTGTTAGAAAGGGTCGCTGTCCTAGTCACAACACGCCTGCCCCAGCTGCCAGCCTCAGGGGACAGACACAAGGCAGACACTACCTGGTGCTTCACAGAGCAAAGCCAGGCTCAGCTAGGCTGACACTGACAGACTAGTCTGTTCTTTTCCTCTTTTTTCTGTCCTCATGTGCAATTTAACCTTTCCAGCACTGGAGCTTTTCTGTGAGTCTCAGCCAGCCCGCTGCCCTGGGACCCACATCTCCCAGCTTCAACTCCTGGCTGCCCTCTTCCAAAATCCTGTGTGTGAGGTTGAAAGGACCACACTCAGCTTTCCTCAGCGCGAAACTCAACAGCAGAGGTGAGAGCTGCAGGGTGAGTACAAGGCCAGGGTGGCTGGGTGAAAATGAGGGAAGAGGCTGCTCTCCCTGCTGTGGCATCCACTGCATTTTTCCTGGTGCAGGCATCCCTTCCTGACAGTACCTGGTGCAAAGGGTGACACCATCAGAGATGCACCCTCACTCCTTTATCCAGCACTGTTTGCTCTCCAACCCAGTCCCAAGCCCAGGGGAGATGCACAGAGCTGAGCCCCACTCTGTGCCTGCCCTGGAGTTTTGGGCTTATAGAACCAGCCTGAGATGCCCTAGAAGATGCTGCATCCTGCCTGTCCCTCACGCACTGCAGAGGCAGCTACATTCAGACCATGAATTTCCAGCACACTTCATTTTCATGCAAGCCTACATCCACATAAACTGCCGGCAGCTTTGGCGGAGATGCTGGCAGGGCTCCCGAGGTGAAGAGCTGATGCTGCACCAGGCATTGCTGCTCTCTCCAAGTGGTGCTGGGCTGGAGGCCACGACTGCCATGCGTGGGGACGCCTCTCAGCTCCAGAGAGGCACTTTGTGCAGCCCTTCTCAGGAAGAGTCAGGCAAGGTCACCCTGACCTCCACACGCTCTCCCCTCCAGTGCTGCGTGCTGATAACCTGGGCTCTCCGTATTGACTGTGCCTTGGCAGGGAAATACGGTCACCCACGCGCTGGAAGCTGGGCACACTTTGTCCCTGCTGCACCCTGAGCACTTCTAACCCTAGCCAAGGTCACAGCAATAACAGGAGCTGGTGCTGTCTGTCCACTCACACAGCTGGGAGGCAGCTGGAGCACAGGGAGCCCCTGCCCCGGGGTGTGCAGCATCAACCTGCGCTTCTGTGAATCACCCTGGACACGCCACTGCCCAGAAGGAGAACCAGAGGATTGGAGGCTGCAGATGTTCTTTGGGGAGGCATCACCGCTGCCCTGCAGGAGGAGCAGAGTGAGCCCTCCCGTCTGGAAACCACGAAGCACAAAGTGAAGCTCCCCAGGGCAGGCACGGTGCCCATCCCTCCGGCAGTGCAGACACAAAGCAGAGCTGCTGTCACTGCCCGGCAGCAGGGGCAGAGGGGACACCAATTCCAGCTCTTCTGTTTCATGCTTGCCATCTCTGTGCATACGTTCCAAGACACGTGTAGTTTCCGTGACATAAAGGAAAAAGCCAGCCATCCCCTGAGAGGCTGCTGATCTAATCAGCAGAATGAAGCAGAGGTCTTCTGAAGGGGCAGAGCTTTGCAGGAGATCTGAGGTCCCTGTGCGACCACAGATTTCCTCTCTGCACCGTGGGGGTGGGGACAGGAAATGCCACCTCGTACAGGGCACTCACCCAGAGAGTTCCTGACCAAAAAATTCACTGACCAACAGCAGGGAGAGGGGCCATGGGAGAAGCAACACCCAGGAGCAGAGCACTGCCAACCTCAGGACATCAACTTTTGTCAGGCTACAACTCTGACAACCCTGCTGCTGCTGGCTGGCCTGAGGGACAGGAAGAACGGGCAGAGAAAACCACAAAGCAAAGTGCTATTGCTCAGAGGGGAGTTGGGTGATAGGTCTTGGGGTGATGCAAGCCTGCTCAGCTCTGCCCAAATGCCAGCACTCAGCATTTAGTCGAGGCTGCTGAGAGCATCCTCACAGCATCACATCACCGTCCCTCCCAGGCACAGCAGGTGCTGAATGCAGCACCCCTCACACTGGGGAGCAGGAGGGAGGAGAAATGGACCCGTCTGCACCCTGTAAAGCCATTGCCCACCCTCTGTGTTCCCCTGCAGGATCCCTGCTCTGGCACGTGGCATTCGCCCCATCCCAAAACGCTGCTGGAGAGGCCTCTGCCCGCCCAGGTTTCTTCCCAGGAGGGCGGTGTGTTAGAAGAGCCCTCGGAGGAGCTGCAGAAGAACATCTCCCCTGCCCTGCCTGGGCAGTGACACTTTCAGCATCAAGCCCCACACCAGCAGGAAGAGATGCCTGAGGAGCTGGGTCAGGAAGCAGGGCGTGCCCCTGGCAGGGCTGGGATGGGAGTGCCCTCTCCAGACCCATGGCAGCGGGTCTGGCTGGAAGGGCACGGAGTGGAGGGGGAAAGGGGCTGCTGCTGAGGCCTTGGTGCCAGGCAGACCAGCCTGGGATGGAGAAAGGCAGCACAGGCACTACCTTCCCTGGTAGCCTGTCCTAGGGATGTATCCACCCCTCAGAGGGTGCCAGGGGCTGCTAGAGGGGGGTGACGTTGCAGGAGGGCTCAGCATGGTGGATGCTGGCAGCCACCAGTGCTGGATGTCCGTGTACAGGACATCCCAGTCCCTCAGCACCCGCACTGGGGCAAGGCTGCCTCCCACACTGGGGAGGGTTTGGCATCCCTGGGGCTGTCCTTGCTCCACACCCCCTGTCCCAGCCCTACTGCAAGGCACAGAGAAGCCCTGGAGCCTGCTGGGCCGTGGGGAGACACTGAGCAGCCAGGGTGAGCCCCAGGCTCTGCCCTCCCCAGCAGCTCAACACTGAGGCTCCCAAAAGAGGAGGTTTCTGCCCCGAGCCTGTGCAGAAATCATCAGTGGTATAAAAATCTATTTAAGACAGAAAGAAGATGAGATGATTGATTTCTTTGGGCTCCCCAAGCCGGCACAGCACACCCCACTCACTCCCCCAACTCCTCGACACCCCCGAGCCCCCACAGCACTGAGAGGCAGCATCTGCCACTGGTTCCTCTGTGGGTTTCACCCTTCCACCAGTTACAGAGAGCAAGGAAGGCTGAGAGAGGAGGGTGTTGCAGCCCCAGCACCCCCCAGCACCCAGCCAAATCCACCAAAACATCAGCAGGCAAGGAAACACCCCCAGCAAGATGATGCCCTGGCAGGCAAGGTCCCCTCATGGTCCTCCCTCGTGCGGCCTTGGGATGAGGAGCTATGAGAGCCTTGGGCTGGGCCCTCCAGAGCAGACTGAGAAATTGCCTCATCAGCAGCTTTACAGAGCAGCGGGAGCCGAGTCCCCGCAGAGGAGCACACGGGGAGCTCGTCTTCTCCAAACCAAGCAGGCAGGAGCAGGCCTGAATCGCCTGTAGCATCCACGCTCCGCTCCAGCTCGGAGAAGAACTGGCAAACACACACCCAAACCCCTGCCACCTATGATAACAATTAGAGACTTATCTAATTGCAAAAATAATTGCAATTGAAGTGTTTAATTACCATACTAAGCAGGAAGAGCCTTTTCCTACTGTTCCAGTAGCACTCCCGATCCATCAAACAAGGTTTGGGGCTTGTTTGGGTGCTGGGTTTTTTTGGTTTTTTGTTTTTTGGTTTTTTTTTATTATTAGATTGCAGCCCCAGGGGATGAAGAGATTTGCTAATTAGGGTCTTGGAGAACAGCTACCAATTCACAAACACTTGCTTTTAATTTCAATACTAACGAGGCTGGAAGGGGGAGAAATCCAAAACGCAGAACATCTGTGGCAGCGCTGGCTGCAGCAGCGCTGCCCTCCGCCCCTCCTCACTGGGCTGACACTGCCCAGGGACCATCCCAGAGACCACGGGGACGGGGTTGGCTCACTGCAAGCACGGGCAGGGTGGAGCTGCTGCTCTGGGTCGCTGCTGCCACCGCAGCCACCACACAAACTAATCCCGGCATCGATCATCTGTCTAATCCCCTCAGGGACCATCGGCTTTCTCAGTGATGGGCTAATCCTGGTCCTGAGGCAGCCGTTCCATCCCCTGGGGGTGCAGCAGCAAGAATTTCTCCAGGTGACATTTGGTTTTGTTCTCCTCCAAACTGACAACAAAAGAGAATTTAATTCTCTCGCCAAGCAGCAATTCTGTGAGGGAAGAGAAACTGCTTAGGAAGCTCCTAACCAACATCTGCTCTCTCAGATAGGAAATATCCCCTGCTAGCGGAGGGAGCACAGGCAGGGCTGGCTGCCAAGTGCATGGGGACATCCCCATCCCCCTGTCCCTGCAGGGGACACAGGAGCTCACGCTGCCCTATGTATGGGACCCAGTCCTCACTTTGCTGCACCAGCCACCCCAGGGACCCGCTGGCTGGGCTTCTTCCACCAAACCACCTTTCCCACCCTTGCCACAGCTCTGGGAAGGGTCCAAAAACCTGCAGAGAGGCGACAAAGGGGAAGGAGAGAAGCACACAGGAGGCAGGTGCAGCCGCAGGGCATCCAGGCATCCTGTCCCCCAGGAGCGCAGCTGAGACGTGGTGGCTGCCACGGGCCGGAGGCAAAGGAGCGTTTTATTTCTTTTAGATAAAAGAGAAACATCAGTAGAATGAGAAAAAAGTGTGTTGGTTTTTTTTTTCGGGGCTGTCATGTGATTAAACACAGAGGAAACAGAAAGGTAGAGAACAGCCCCGAGCAGTGGAAAATGAGAAACTTCGTGCTAGAAATCTCAAGATTGGATTTTCTGGAGTAAAATACATTTCGGGGTCACTCACCCAACAGTTTCGGCTGGGGAATCAAGCCTCTGGAAAGGTTACAGAATCCATTTTCTCCCCACAAATCTAAAAATTACGTTTCCATGCCAAAGCATCACGAAACCAAGGACAAGCACTCCCTTCCATGAAGGGGATGACCATGGGGAAGGCATCATCAGGAGCCTTCCTAGCCTCACCTAAACCCTCCTTGCCCAGCATTTCCCCACCGCCAAGAACGCCAAGGCTGGCAGTGCCAGAGGCACAGGCTGACCCCGGCCACCGCGGGATGGTGGCCGTGGGACCAGGGGCATGCTCGTGTCCCTGGGATGGTGGCCAAGAGACCAGAGAGAGAGGACAAAGCCACTAGAGGGCACAAGTATGACAGAAACACGTCCCCACGCCAAGGGACCTCCAGCTTCTGCAGTTCAACAGTCCCAGAGGTCCCCAGAACCCCTCATCACCCCCAACCTCCAAGAAACCCACGCTCAGCTCTCCCCCACCAGTAACACACCTCCTCCCGGTAGCCCAAGGCCCCACCAGGCAGGGCTGGCTGTGCAGAGCCGGGTGCCCCTGGCCAGGCAGCGAGATGCGGGCCCTGCAAGGAGCCGCCTGGCCATCGCCAGGGGTCATGTCCGACGTCCTTCTGTCCTTTTCTTCCCCTTTCTCCCCCAGAGCGTCCTTCAGGCAGGCGCTCCCCTCCCCACTCCTGCAGCCGCCGCCGCTTTCATTAAGGCTCCAGCACTAAACCAAACACCATTTGTCAGGGAAGCGGCTGCCAGAGGCAGCTCTGCTGGAACAGATGCCCCCGTGTCCCCCAGCAGCGACAGTGTCACACCCGCCTTCCCGGTGTGCCACACACCCGCACCCACTCGTGTGCAAGCTACCTGCGTGGCTCTGCTGTCCTCAGGGCAGGACGGGGGTCACAGGGCCCTGTTTCCAGAGCTGTATTCCTGCTCCCAGCCCACTGAGCACCCTGGGACTTCTGCGTGGGCGTCCGAGCCGCTCTCAGCACCTGGGCTGCCCCATCCCTCCACCCACCGTGGGCGTAGCTGGCAGGTGCTGCTACCCCGGGCTGTTTGCACAGCTGCCAGGGCCTCCCGGATGGATCTGCTCTCCTCGCTCACAATTCCCATCCCACGGGCAGCAGCCGATGTCCTCCCTGCCGGCAGGAACCCAGAGCCGCTGGAGGCAGAGGCAGCAGCACCCCCCGACCCCGTGCACACAGGGACTGATGCTGATTAAACGCAGCCCCGGCGCTGATAATTAATTTCTCAGAGGATGAATTACTTGGGAAAGCTCCAGAATGAATGTTGTTCTTCCTGCCACACAACTGTTAGGTCTGTTTGGGCTTTTTAAAAAATCCAACAGCAAAGGGGAAGAAAATCCCCTGATGAAGAACGGCAGCTGTGCCCTGAGCAAGGGGTGCCTGCTGGGTTTGGGATCTCTGCTGAGGCTGTTCCCTGGGTCCATGAGGATGCAGGCAGGGCAAGAGGACGGCCCATGTCCCAGCAGTCAGGGGACCCTCAGAACTGGCTATGGGCATTGGCCAAACCCCTTCCAGCAGCTCCTTACACCCATCTCAATCCACACCGTGGGCTGAGACATCCCCGTCTCCCCATGGGACCTGCCCAGGGAATCACAGGGTTCTGGGAGAACACCCACCTGCCCTCTCCCCAGGCCCTGCCTGCCATCCGTGGGGCTGGATGAGGCTGTCCCCACCGCGGAGCTGCAGGGCTGGAGCTCGTCCCCGTGTCCCTCAGCCCGCCTGCCGTAGCTCGGCTCCCTCCGGGCTCTGGCGTGAGGCCACGCTGGATGCAAACGCAGAGCGAGCAGCCCCTGCAGACAGCACTGTTACGCAGGGCTCTCCATCCCTTCTGCTTAATAGGAAGCATTTTTCTGTTTCATTTCCCTTACCCTTGGAGCTGAAACCGCCTTTCCGCAGCAAAACACACCAAGCCAAGGAAATTCTTCTCCCTTTCCAGCTCGCAAACTCCCCTCCCTCCTCCATCAGCAGGAATGCCCACCCCACTGTCCACCCCTTGCTTGGGGTACATTGTACTGCTGGAGGGACAAGTGATCCCCATCCCTGTCCTCCCACTGGCACCTCGGAGACAGCAGAGACAGAGATACTGAGGGGGCTGCAGGATTCTGTTCTCTCCATGTTCAGGTCTTACAAATATTCCCAAATACGGCAGAAGGCAAAGCCTGCCCTCGGCTCACCTCCTCTGGCCCTCCCTGAGGGCACTTCACTCGCTCGGCCTGCTTCAAGGCTCAGCTAAGTCCACCATTCGTTATTGGGTAATTCAGCTCTTAATTAACAGGCTGGTTTCCCCTCAGAGCCCTGCCAGCAACTCTGGGTCCCTGTGTCAGCTGCCTCCCGGCAGGGCAAAACCTGCAGGGCCTGGGGAGTGCTCCTGTCCCAGGGAGGGCTCCGAGGTGTTTTTCCTACCTCCTCCATGATGTGTTCCTGCCAGCCTGGCGCTGGGACGCCGTGACCAAGCCTGAAGGCGTGAGCCTGCTCCAAAAATGTGCCTGCGGCACAAGTGAGCGTGACACATGTCTGGGCTCAGAGTGACACCGAGGAGTCAGGAGCAAACAGGGGTGAGACACTGCCACCGTGAGTGATGCTTAAGCCTAAAACTCCAAGACTAGAAAACCTCCCAGTTTATAAGCCTTAAGAAAAAAAAAAAAATTACGGTATTCGAGATATTCCTGCCTAAAGAAAAAATCTCTCAGCAACCTTTGCCGCCAGCGTGTCCCCTCTGCGTGCTCCTCCCTCCTTCGGGACTGAGCAGGGAAAGGAGGCAGCAGTGCCATGCCCCAACCCCAAGCTGGCTGGACCGCAGGGGATAACATGGAGACCCTGCCCCAGGCTCCCCACCAGGCTCCAAACCTCAGAGAACCGCAGCAAACCAGCCGTGATGAGCCGCCGTCCTCGGTGAGATGGCAGGGGCTGCCCTGCAGCGCTCCGGCTTTCGTGTATTCATCACTTGTCGGTTCCCCTTAGCCGTGAAAAGAGAGTTATCCTCCCCCCGGGGCAGAGCCGTCCCGTTCCCTGCAGGGCTGGGGACACAGGAGGCTGGCACTGAGCGCTCCCCGTCCCGCTGCCGGGGTGTCTGCGTGGGAGGAGAGACGCGAGTTTGGCTAATCCAAGTGGAAACTAATTGTGTTTCATTGAGGGTTTTATCTCTGCAACTGGCAACATGCTCCTGCAGGAGATTTAGTGTGAAGTTGTCTGGTCTCTGCCAAGAAGGCTGGTTTTTTTTTTTTAGAGAAAGCACATTATGCATCAAAGTTGAAATTCAGATCCCTTTTCCTTCATTCCCAGAGTATATTTATGATATTCCAGATATTCCTTGGTGCATCACGGTTTGTGGGAAGCCCCTAGTCACTGCAGGAGCCCGGGACCAGCTCAAAGAGCCACCTGAACTTCTTCTGCTTTATGTTTTTCCCTTTGCTTTAAGTTGTTGGTGCGTGAGTGGGGGACTGTGGGCAGGCAGGGATGAAGCTGATGCACATGAAAAGCTCCAGGTGAACCACCCCCAGCCTTTCCAGGGCTTCCCAACCCGGGGCTGCTCCTCTCCATCCCAGCCCTGATGTAATTTCCACACCCCCGTGCCCCCCGTGTGCAGTCTGGTGTCTGCAGTCTCATCCTGCATGGGGCTGGCAGCAAATCGAGTGTTTTTCCCTGAAGATGCTCCACTTCTCCCTTCGTGGGGGTTTAGCAGGTTTCGAGTACAGCCATGCCAGGAGGTGAATCAGCCCAGCCTGGAGCCTGCATCAAGAAGGGGGAGGAAAGAGGGGGGCACAAGGAGGGGCACTTATGTGAGTGCAGAGGGGGAAACACAGGACTGCAGCCCTCTCATCCAAACCCTTTGGGGTGTAAACCCACCTGGTTTGCTGAAGCAGGCTGGGAGGGTGGATGGGTGGGGGGCTCCTTCTCCCCACCCAGCAGCTCCTCTCGATGCGTCAGGACAGGCCCAGCATCTGCAGTCACTGGAAAATCACGCTCCATTTCCAGAAAGGAAAGCAAAGTGTAAATCTCCCTCTCAGACACACATTTGTTCCTCTGCAGCAAGAAAAGTGGCGAAAGCTTTAATTTCCAAGCTGGGAGGGAGAGACAAATACATCAGCAGCACCCCGAGTGCAGAGGAAGAAAACATCAATTCTGGGATTACACCAGCGGCCACCAAGGTTTCTCCCTCCCTGGCTGTAATCCAGGAACACCACAGGTTTCTCTGCCGGCCCCGCAGCTCTTACCTCTCACTGCTTTTGGGGGAAATCTGGATACCTTGGTGGTCGTGAGGGTGGTTATTGCACCAGTGTTTACTCGGAAATGCCGGGCTGGGGGGAGGCAGGGATTCCCCCGGCTGCATTTCACATTCAGAGCAGGCTGGCCGTAGTGCTCGGCTCTCCCCAGAGGCTCCCTTCATGAGAGGGAGCAAATTCCACTTATCCATCCAGGGGAAATTTGCATTTTAAATATCCCAACTCCAAATGTCACCCAGTTTGATCCCCTAAGCTGAACAAATGCAGTGGAGCAGGGAGGGGGCCGGGGTGGCTCGCCAGTGAGAACAGCCAGGAAGAAAGGAAAAAACCAAGGTTAAAAGCGTGTACAGATGTTTGATCTGTGCTGAGGTTGAAGATGGGAGCAAACATGGCAGAGACCTTCCCCCTCTTCCACCCTCCATCGAGCAGGACACGGGGGAACAGGTATCCAAGGCTCCAACCATTAAGGATTAGGGATTTCGTGTTCGAGATTTTGTTTACACAATAAGACTTAAGACTGCATGGAGTGTAGGTGGATTCTCCCCGGTGCCTGCAGAGGGATTAGTGCCTATAAAGCAGCCAGAATGAGCTAAAAATTGGAGAGATCAAAGTGCAGGAAGAGGAATCCCACGTTCTCAGGGATGGGAGGAGAGGGGAGGAAGAGGGCAATGGTCAAGCCTGAGACAATTGCTGCTGCTGGCCCTGGAGAGCATGGGGAAAGGCATGGAGCATCCTCACACTGCAGCTGCAGGGACGCCAGAAGGCATCTCAGGGAGTAGCTGGACCCCAGGTGTCTTCCATCCTCTCCTGAGGCTGCAAAATCTCCCTGATCAGCTCTAGTGCACAGGACAGGGATGCCCCCAGCCCTTCCCGAGCTCTCTGCTGCCACAGGGCCACCTCTGGGGAGCACAGCAGAAGAGGGGTGTCCAGCCTGAACCCCTCTGCAGTGCTGGGCACAGGGGGAAGCTCAGCACCGTGCCCTGCAGGGAGGGGAGCCTGATCCTGCCGTTCCCACTGGTCCCCCATGACTGAGGTGACACTGCCACGTGTCAGCCCATGCCACATGAGGAGGGAACACACTCGCCTGGGCCTGAGGGGCTCTGCCAAAGCCCTGGACCTGCAGTGCCCAGCCTGCTCTCCCTGCCTGGCCGAGCAAATGAGCCTTCTCCTCTTCCCCTCATTAAAGCCATGAGCTGATTCGATTAAAACGGGGCACCAACCCTCGTCCCCAGAAGGCAAATGGGATGAATGTTTAAGGCATGAAGTTTTCTGGCCCCCAGTGCCTTGTTAGCACTCCAACCCAGTGCACAGGGCACGGCCACCTGCCAGCTCCCTGCCTGCCATGCCTGGCAGCTGCCTGCACCTGGGGGCAGGTAAACTCACCACGGGAGGAGTAGTGCCAGCCCTGCACTACGGCATCTTGGCCCCAGGGACCTGAGCCCAGTGGGGCCACACACGTGGAAAAGCAGCCCAGGCACAGCAGGCTTGCAGTTACCTCCAGTGCTGGCATTTGGGGGTGTCTCTGGCTGCAGCAGCCCGTGGCTGTGGGGCTCACAGGTCTGCAGGGAGCCCCTTTTCCTCCTTGGCATCTGCAGTGACCGTTTGCTCCACCACTCTGTTTTTTGGGAGGCAGAGGGTGCCTGTGCTCACCCACGCAGCCGCCCTGCATCCCGAGCCTCTCCCGCGCTCAGGCACGGGACGCAAGTTTTATCCTCACCCCCGTCTCCAAACCTGCAGGCAGGCAGGCACTCCTTCGCCAGAAATGAGTCTGAAACGGTTCAGAGAACTAATTCCCTCCCTCCTTAATGCATGGAAGCTTCTTACGCTAAATCTATACAGACACAATTAGCATTATTCATATTCCATATGCTCCGCTCCCTTGTGATGAATATTAATCTCCTTCCCGCTCCCAGGCATTAGAGATAACGGCGTTGCACGGTGCTGCCGCGGTGGCACAGAGGGTCTGAGGGAGTCATGCTGCAGGTGGAGACAGTCTCATCCCCATGTCGGGAAGGGCAGATTTTGAGTCCTTTCGGAGCGGGGCTGGTTTTACAGCTGCTGGCTGGGCTGAAGCGCGGTGTCCTTTCTGCTCCCGCTCCCGGCTGAACTGGTTTCCACTGGGGCCGCTTCAGTCCCCCCAGGGCACGTGGTTGTGCCGGGCATCATGAAGCCCCAACCCTCCCTGCGCCTTCCGGCTCTCCACAGGTTTTGGAGGTGGAGTAGGACTCAGTCAGACTGCCCTGCTTCTGCCAGCTCACATTTTGCGGCATTTCTTAGGCTGAGAAGTGGTCACGGGCATTGCAGGAGCTAAACTGATGCCCCTTGGTGTTGCCCAGGGCAGGAGCAGCTTTGCCGGCATCCCAGAGCATCCCCGCTGAAGCCCCTGAGCTACAGCAACTGGAGCACCTGGCTCGCTGTCCCAGCCCTGCTCCCACCTCTCTGCACAGCAGCTCGCCCCAAACGGGGCCCAGCAGCGCCCACCGATGCTGCAGAAGGAGCGCGAGCAGGCGGCAGAGGCAACGATGCAGCAAATGCAGCTCATCCACTGCCGCTCTGATGCAGGGGCGCGGCGGGATTTACAGTTCGAGGAGGGGCCATCCCGCGGGCAGGCAGGGCTGCACGGACCGTACACGACCCCGCGTCCGTCTGTCCGTCCGTGCTTGCCCTCCACGCGTGGCTCCAGGCCAGGCCGGGGGTGCTGTGAGTGGGGGGCCTGGGGGCTGTGAATTGAAGCGCCATACGCGTGGTGGGGGTGGAGAGGATGCAGGCCAGGAGGCACCGCGTCTCTATACATCCATTTGCATGCCTAATCCGCTGCCGGGGAGGGGAGCGCCAGGTCCCCCATCTGCTCCGCAGCTCACATCATTAGCTGGCTGGTTTCCGAGCCGGCTCCGAGCAGAGGTGGGAGTCGAGCAGGGAGGGGAGAAGGGAGGCTGCTCCCAGCCCCACGCACCACAGGCTGGGGAGCTTGGGAGGATCCTGCCCCTTGCCGGAGCTGGTGGGCAGCGCACAGGGGACAGAGAGGGGCCTGGGTGGAGGAGGGGGTCGATTCCTACGGGTTCCTGGGATGCTGCTGTGCTCCAGGCTTCCCCCTGGGCAGTGTGAGGGGGACAAGGCATCTCCTCGCCCATCACGGGTGCTACCCACACTTTAACTTCGCCCCAGGGCAGCAAAAGTCCCCGTAGCTGGTTCTTTGCTGCAGGCAAGCCAGGAAGCACCCACAGCCACCAGCCCGCTCACGAAGCTCAGCTCCGCCGCACGCATCCAGCCACATCGACCATCCCCACCGCCACCAACCCGGCGTGATGGCCCTGGGACACAGCCCCTTTAAATCCCCACACTCACAGGCTGGGCTGGGACACCACAAAGGGAAAAATAAGGCAAAGAAATTATTTTCTTCTCGCCAGCAAGCCTGGATTGCTGCCCGTTCCTCGGCAGCGCGCTGCCAGCCCGCCCACGCACCGCACAGCGAGGACTGCAGAGGCCAGCGTGGGCTGGGGGATGCCAGGGGGGTCGGGGTGCAGCGAGGGACCCCCATGCTGGACACCTCTGCTCACTGGGATGCCGTGGGGGGAGATGTCCCACCCGGCCCTTCTCTCCCTGGGGTGCACGGAACATCCTTCTGCTCTGTTATCTGCCCCATTCTCTGGGGCCATTCTCGTCTCTGAGCTCTAAAAGGGCTCAAACTCACCCAAAATCCCTGCTGAAGTCCCGAGGCTGGGGCCGCAAGGACCTGCTCCAGAGACCAGTGCTGAGGAAATGGGGGTTTCTCAGCAAGCAGCAATGAAAAGGGGGTCAGAGGGATGGAGGGGTGGGGGGACGAGGGGAGCAGGGGGAAAAGAACCCCACATTCCCCCAGGGTCGCTCTCCCCCTCTGCTTTCACGCCCGGCTGGGTTCCTTCATTACTTACCCAAGCTGTAAATTGTCTAATTTGGAGCACACCATTTATCCCTGATGTGCACTTGAGCAGCCAGATTTTGTTTTCAGGTGTGTAATTAATTTTTTTAACGTGATTTCTCTCCTAGGAAACTGCAAACAAACAGTTCTGGCTTTCATGGCTGGGCAACTCAGGTGAGCGTCAGGGCAGGGATTAGGCAGGCAAGGAGCCGAGGCCGGATCTCAGAGGATGTGAGGAGCTGGGGTTTCGCAGAAACCCCTTGCTCCTACTTTCCAAATCATCCTTCAGTGCAGCCCTCTGCCTCCTCCAGCACCACCACGCCTCCCATGGGCACTGGAGAAGGCTTGAAAGGGGAAGCAACATCCGCCTTCCCTGTTCCCAACCCAATCTGCTGGGAATTACCATTTTTATTAAGACCTAACATGTCCTTGGCTGCTGGGAATGTGATTTGCTCCCGGAATGAGATTACAGCAGCTCCTGAGGATCCCATATCAGCATCCACCTCGCTGTGATGATGCTCCCATCCCCAGACAGAGGTGCCTCCATCAGTGGATGCTCACAGGCATCTCCACCACCAGGAGAGGTTGTGCTCAGGCATACTGCAGGGGCGATCCACGGGGATCCACTACCCTGAACTCCTTTCCCTTTTTCACATCACCCCTGGGATGTTCGCTGTCCGGGAATGATGCCGGCTATTTTTGCATCACCTCTCACAGGGCAGGCACAAGGAAGGATGGAGGAGAAGCAATGCCGAGGGTGGGTAATATCTGCCCCTGCTGCATGTCCCAGTGCCCAGCTGAGTGTGGGTCGGGGGCGCGGGGGTTCCCAAGTGCTGCTCTGCATCCCGAGCCAGAGCGATCCTCCTCTGAGCAGCACGGAGAATCACCCGCTGTGAGTGTGCGAGAGAAATCTCTTCAACGCTCCTGCTGCCAGGGAAGTTGTTAGATGACTTTTGCCGGCGGTTTTCCAGATGAAAGGAGGTGAAAATCACCTCCATTAGTTGGCAGAGGCAGGCGGGAGGATCTGTGGAGAGAGCACTTCGGGGCTGACTGTGTAGATCCCAACCCCCTGCCCTGAAAGCCCCCTGGGCATGGGGTGGCAGTCTGGGGGCACACGAGATGCTCTTGTGCCACCCCAACAAGGGGAATTAGGATGGTGCTGACGCTGCGGGAGTTTTGGGGTGGCTGGGGGGGAGCAGCCATGAGCGAGGACTTCAGCCGGTGACACCCCCGGGACAGGTCCCGTGCACTTCTCTGCTTCCTGCCCCACCAGCACAGCGGGTCCCACCAGTGGCAGCTGCTGCAAAATAAAGGCACGGTGCCCCCAAAATGATCCTCCAGGAGTGGATCTTGGCCACCACAAAACAGGCTAAGAGCTCTTGAGGGGGGGATTCCACCACCCAGACCCCCAGAAACATGGGCCAGACTTCTTGGGGGTTTTTTCCTATGTGTTTGATTATCTGTTGTGACTTTGAGGAAGGGACAGTGCAGTCGCCAGGGGCTGACTGCTCTGCTTCCCCATCCTGCTGCCCTTTATGCTTTGAAACTGCTTTCCAAGGAGCTGCTTAGCATTCGGAGCAGGCGCCCACACCGTTTCAGGGCAAAAACTCTGGTTCGCCTTCAAAAACGCATCAATCTTCTGCAGTCTGCCATGAAGGGCAGCTCCTGCCCTCCAAAACAGGACAGAGGGCACATGCAGGCCTGGCTGAGCTTTCCCAGTGTATACAGTGTAAAGGGTGCATGCTCCATCCCACGGCCCCTCACCCATCACCACCCAGCTCTGCAAGCCCCTGCGTTCAAAGGAAAAGGCATCAAAACCCCAATCTCTTCAATTTCCTTTTGGTCTTTTTTTTCCCCTTCTCCACTGAAGGAGTTCAGCTCCCAGATACCGCCTGCACAGACACAGAAAAGAAAATTTCCAGGAATTGCTGCTCTCTCTGGGAAATTCATCACAGGGGTCCAGGCAGCCGAGTTGACGCCAGTGACTTTCTGCCCTGTTTGGCCACGGTGGGACTGATGGCAGGCTGTATCCTGGCTGACCCCAGCGTCCACCAGGAACCAGCACCTTTTTCCGGCAAGGCTCAGTGCCACATGAGGGGTATAAGCTCATCTGCCTAAGGAGAATGGCTGATTTATCTGCATTCCCTCTCCTGATAGAGGCCTGGCTGTGGGCTCACCAGGCGGAGGAGGCAATTCTGAAATAGCTTCTTTTCTTATACTTCACGTGGGGATTATTATTATGCCTCTCATGAGTCCCCCCCTCTGCTGCCAGCACAGGAAAAACCCCCGCGGTGCCACCATCAGCAGCACTGCCACCAGGCAAAACGGGACTGTGTCCCCTGGCACTGCAGCCAGGCCCCTGGCACCATGGGCTTCCCTCTTCCACCCACACACGGTGGGAACATCCTCCCAGGCGCCTGCAGAGGCACAGGCAGAGCCGGGGAGCTGAGCATCTCCTGCATTGCACCTGCGCAGCCGCTGCCGGCTGCCATCAAGGGTGAAACGTGTCCCCGCAGGGAGCAAATTCCCAGCACGCCACAAGCCTACGGACCTTTGCTCCAAAATGTTTGCTTATGGCTAATCACAGCTATCCCAGTGCCAGCTGGGGACCGGTGTCCACTGTCCCTGTGGCCTCGGCAGCCACCGGCTCACCGGTGCCCAGGTGGCAAAGCACCAGGCTGTGACAGCACCGCAGCTCTTGGGGACTCTTATCCTAAAAATGCAAAGGAGAAGTGGGTCCAACTCCAGCCCACCCATGGCCATCTCCTCCTGGCAGCTCTGAGGAAGTGACAGGGCTGGTGGCTCCCATTAAAAAGGCGAAGGCTGGGGAGAAAAACGAGTATTGATCGTCCCTGCGAGTCCAGCATGAGGCACGCACAGCCCACGGCCGCGATCGATAGTGCCGGGGAGCCATTTGCTCTCACTGAGGTTTTTGTGTCCGTCTGGGGCTCCAGGAGAAAGCCTGTGCTGTGCCAGCCTCCAGCATGGCCCCTGCACAGCTCCCTCCTCCACAGTGCACCCTCTGTCAAGCTCTCCGAGCTGGTATTTCCATCCGGAGGAAGCTCGAGGGCAGGGATGCTCACACGTGCACGGCAGGGGTGAGAAGGCAAAGCAGCCACCCCACGGCTGGAGCCTCTCCATCCCCTCAGTTTCCACACCGGGGGCGTGGAGACAGCCCAAGGATTCTCTGCCTGGCAAGGCTTCCTCTCTCAGAGCCCTGTGGGCTCCCATCTTGGCAGGGATGCTCTGTGCACACAGGCTCCCCTCAGAGCTGTGTTCCTGTCCTGCTCCACATCCCCGGGGCTGGCTGTCCTGGTGTTTCATGGGGCGCCCAGACGTGGTGCAACCGGAGGAACGGGCTGAAAATTAGAGATTCCCGTCCTCCAGAGGAGGATGTCGGCAGAGGATGAAGGCAGAACTACACTTCCCAGAGTGCTCCTGGCACTGCCGGGGGAAAGGCTGAGGGACTCAGCCACCAGCTCCTCCCTGCTCCTATTTTATTCTCCTTCTTGTTTATTTGTGGGTTTTCTGCGCTTAACTGCCTGCCTCATCCACTTAATTGGGGGATTATTGCCACTACCTGCCCGTCCGCCAGAGCCCAACTCATTACTGGGGCTTATTTATTAGCAGCGAGGCAGCAGAAACGCACCCTGCAGCTCCCTCCTCTCCTCCCCTGGCACAGGCAGCTGCAGGCGATGGAGGAAAGCGAGCAGGAGCCAGCACGGGGCCAGTGACAGCGGCCGCAGTTTGGCCAGGGCCAGGTCAAAGCCAGGCTCTGCCACGCATGGTGGCACGGCAGCAGCATCCTGCGGCGCCTGGCACCAGCCGGGGACACCGCTGCTCTTGGCAAAGCACAGGAGGAGGACCAAAAAGCCTGGCTGCTCCTTAAAAGTGTTCCCTGAGCTCGGGAAAGGTCAGTCGCACAGCGCTGTCCTTCCGCTCGCAGCGAGGGACCCCGCTCCTCGGCACAGTGGCAGCTGAGTGACAGCCGTGTGGCACGGCGATGCCATCGGCTCACGGAAGCCCACGGCAGGGAGGCGAGGAGGCCACTGGCCCCCGAGCCCAGGAGGAGCCAGCAGCGCCCCACGGCTCCTCTCCAAACCGCTGCTCCCATTTCCAGGCGGGAGAATCTGGGGAAAATATGGGACAGCGGGAGAGAGCTGCACATTGAGCGCTTTGATAAATAAAACATGTCGAGAAGGCAATCAGAGCTGCCCACTTGGCTGCAGCAGCTCTGTCTGCGGCGGCTGCACGGGGGGAATTCACAAGCGGTGCCACCCCGGCCGCCAGCCCCGGCGCTGCTCCTCTGCTCGCATCCAAGTTTTGCAGCCTCAGCACCGAGGGGGATTGATTTATTCATCAGCCTCTCCATCCCGCAGCAGCCCTGCAAGAAGGAGTGGTGCAGTGGGCTGCTGCGTGATGTGACGAGCAGCACGGCGGGAGCAGGGAGGGATAACCGGAGGTGGCTCCCGGCTGACCCGCATCTGACCCTGCCGTGATGCCTGGAGGAGGAAGGATTCCCCAGGGTGGGAAATGTGAGCAGCACACTCCCCTGGGGCCATGGTGCTGAGCCCTCCTCGGGCACTGAGGCACAGCCCCCTTTCCTTGCACCCCCTTTTCAGGAGGGAGAGGCAGGCCCCTGCTGCTCAGAGAGCGATCAGACATCCCAGTGGCCAAACAGACTGCAAAGGCAAGTTGCAATGCAAGGAGCGTACCCCAGAAAGCACCAACTCCAGAGCATCTCAAGGGCTTGGTGGGAGCTGTTCTGAGCACCCACAAACCCAGAGCAAAATCCAGGGGGGGAAAGGGCATCACCTGCCTGCCAGGAACACAAGGGCAGCGGCCTGTGGAGAGGGACTGCTCAGGGGGAGGATGAGTTCCATCCCCTCAGGCCAGTGGGGATCTTGCAGTCCTCTCGGCTGTGCTCTGCACCAATCCTTGAACCAGGGTTTTGGCTTCTTAAAAGCTCTGTGGACAAGTTCTTGCTTTTCTCACACTGCCTCCTTCTGCTGTTCCCTGCCCCACTCAGCGGTGCATGGCCAGCCTGCCCATATCCCCATCCCAGAGCTCTGCAGCCCCCAGAGCAGCCCCTGCTCCAGCCTCTCCACCTCCTCTGCTCCCCCCTGGCTTTTCTGTGAGCCCTGCAGGCTCCAGCGGGTTCATGGCTCTTCATCACCCCCATCCTCGGGACACCCTGCAAGAGAACCTGGGCAAGGGCTTTGTGCAACAGGGATCTCTGATTTGGGGAGCACAGCTGGCACCCTGAGACACCTAGAGATGCCCTGTCTAGAGACCCCTCCTCTGGGGGGGCTGGCAGTGCCATGGGGGAGGAATCAACAACTCAGGGCTTGGGGGAGCAGAGAAGCACCAGGGCCTGTGGGGAGAGAGTAAATATTGGAAGGAATTGCTGGATGAGGGGAAAGCTGGCAGGTCCAGGTGGTCCAGAGGGATGGCCGGAGAGTGGGGGGAATTGCTGGGTACTGGAGAAACGGGTGGCCAAGAAATGGGGGTACTGGAAGACATGGCCATGTACTGGGGGTGGCTGCTACGGCACTGGAGGTGCAACCGTAGGCACAAGTGATACTGGGAGGGATGCTACGTACTGGGGGTGATG
>VZTG01009144.1:897121-907651 GCA_013397845.1 Melanocharis versteri | reverse complement strand
GCAGGTGCTGCGGGATGCGGGGAGCGATGCAGGTGGTGCGGGGTGCGGCTGCAAGATGCAGGGCTGAGCGGCGCGCCCCCGGACTGCCCAGCCGCAGGTCTGGGGAGGGGGGACACGCCGATGTGCAGGGGATGGCAAGGGAAGGGCTGTCACCCCCGGACCGGGCTTTGGATCCCCTCTCCAGCCGCTCCGTGCCCGGCCATCCCCTGCGGGGGGGCTCCGCAGAGCGGGGCTGTGGGCAGGGAGAGGATGCGACCTGATCCCGCCATCACCCCCTGCCTGCAGCCGGGAGGCTCCGTGCACCTTTCTGCTGTGGGGAGATCCCGGCACCTGCCGGGCTCTTCCCGTGCCTCCCCATCAGTGGCTCCCTCCTCCACCCTGCTCTCCACGGCTAAGTCCAACCACTCGTGGAGTGTTGCAGCTGCACCGTCCCCAGTCCCCTGAGATTCAACCCCTCTCCCCTCTGCACTGTCCCTACATGGCGCCTCCTAAGCCCCACACTCCAGCCCCTCTCTCCACCGTGTTCCCAGCGCCATGGCTGCAGCACACGGGCAGGTGGCTGCCGTGATCCAGGCCTTGGCAGCACGCGGTGGCACTGCCACCCGCATGGCACGAGCGTGACCGGGCAGCCACTGCCCGAGGCTGGCGGTGCAGTGAGTCAGAGCAGCGAAGCAGGGCTGGCACCATCACTCGGAACGGGGCTCAGGGCTTCTCCCTGCGACCAGCCGGGTTCTGTGGTGGTGGCAGCTGCTGGCCAGGGCTGGTGAAGGAACCGGAGTGATTCGAGTCAAGCTGAGGTGCTGGGTTTGGCAAATAGAGGATGAGGAAGGATGGGCTGGGCTCAGAGTGCAGAGAAGTGTCCTCTCTGCCAAACCTGCCCTCATGCCTCTGAGGCTGCAGGACCCCAAGGGTTGCCAGGACAGGCTCCAGTATGGAAACAAAGGAGCTCAGTGCCCATCCAGCAGCACTGCTCACAGTGTCTGACCCTCACCCTCCTGGGGAAACTGGAGACGGCTCAGCTGAGACAAACTGGCACAGAAAAATGTCTGAAAGTCTCGCTTGGCTGTGGGCCGAGTGTTTGTTTCTTCGATTGCCTTGCGTGATGACATTAGTATTGAAATGACCCCGAGCAGACAGAGCTCGGAACACCTCACAGCACTGGAGGTTGATTGTGGTTCACACTTTGGCTCTTCCCTGGGTTTCTGCAGAGGCTGCTGCCAGGCACAGCCCACCAGGCCAATATCAGGGACCAAGGGGAGCTGCGTTGAGTTACCCAGCCTGGTTTACGCCCTGGAGATCAGAAGTCCCAGCAGAGGTCCAGTCCTGCGGAAAAACCCTCAGGGGAAGAGGCGGTGATCGCTGGCAGTGTGGCACATCTCCGTTCCTGCCACTGGGCACCAACGTGCCCCCGTGGCCTGGAGCTCGGGAGGTCTGGTATGGCAGGAGAGCACGGTCACTGCAGCCCAGGCTGCTGCCTCTCCCACCGGCACCGAGCCCAAGCCCTCGGGCATCACACGCTGCCCCAACAGCCAGGGCTGGACCCAGAGGACCTTCCCCGTGGCCAGAGGATCTCTGCTCTCGCCTACAGCCTCTGTGTGTTCCTGGCCAGGCCTTCCCATTTGTTCTTATGCCAGCATCATCCTCGAGTTTAAATGATCCTTCTCCCTCCCCGGTGTTTATTCGCCGGGTGTATTTATAGAGAGCAATCAGGCCTGCTCAGCCAGGGTAAACAAGCTGTGCTCCTGCGGGCTGCTCTCGCGTGAGCGCTCTCTGCTCGCTCGTCCCAGGAGCTTTCCCCTCCGCCTCTCCTGGTCCCACGGAGCCTTCCCGGCTGCAGAGACCCGGACCATCTGCCTTGTCCAGCTGTGGGCTCTCCAGGCTGTGCCTCCAGGCTCGCTAGGTCACCCAGTGCCTTGCCAGGAGCCACTGTCACCTTTGCTGTGCTGTTCTGCACCACAGGTCCCTGCTCCTCCTGCACACAGCCAGCCCAGCAGGTCCATCCCTCCCTAACGGGTGTCACCAGCCCCTGCTGTGACACTCACCAGAGGCTCAGAAACATTGCTCGTCTCAGTCAAATCCCAGAGCCCACAGTGGTGCAACCCAGACCTGCCCCGATCCGAGGTGAGGGGAATTGTGTAAGAGGTACTGAGATGTTTGAGGCTGAGGATCTGCTTTTTGAAGGCAAGGCAGGTGGGCTCAGGTACAGACCTCAGCTGGGGAATGCCTCTGGGGGCTGCCTGGTGTGGCACGGCACCCTGAGCCCTTTGCATCCCTGCCTGAGAGCCAGGACAGAACACTGCCAGCACAGACTTTCCCCCAAACACTGTGACTCTGAACCTTCCTTCTCACCTGCAGCCCAGACAGGAAACCGGTGCCAGACCCAAGGCAGGTCCCAGGAGCATCTCCCTTAGGCAGGGGAAGTGCTTTGAGGTGTACCCTGAGCTTCTCAGCCCATGCACCTCACTGCTCACCCTCCTCCTTCCCCAGGCCACCCTCCTTGCCAACATTTGGACAAGCTCAGCCATTCGAGCAGGGTGCTGAGAGCTGGATGTGCCAAAGCAGAAGAGCTGTGGACTCACTAATGTCTCATCTCGAGCATTAAGTTTTCCCTGGATACTGTGTCTTGTGTCCAGACAGGATCAAAACATCCCTGCCAGCACCTGGGGGCACTGCTATCCCTGGAGCTGGGGATGTTCTGGCACCATCACCCTGCTCTGCTGTTCCCTGTCCTCTGCTTTGGCTGTGGTTGGTGTCTGGCTGCCTGGACAGACAGACAGACTGAGCTAGTGCAGCTGTCCAGGTGAGATGCATCTTCATGGTACTGGCAGTCTCTGCCCATTGCAAAGGAGATAAAAAAATCTGGTCTGGCCGAAATAAAAAATACCCTGCAGGGATTGGAGCGGCACCCCTCAGGACTCTCTGCATCTTCTCAGGTACCTGGGCAGGGTGTTCCTGCTCTTCCCACCCTCTGGGGTTTCAGCAGATAAATATCTGCTGATTTGCACCCCAGGCCGTGGCCAGCAGAGCCAAAGTGATTCTGTCCCAGCCCAGCTGTCTCCTTGGCGCGGCACTGTCTGGAAACCAGACGGCCCCAGGCACACATCCCTGCAGCTCTCTGCAGCCCATCTCACCCTGCTCCAGAGCCTTCTCACATCCCAAAGGAGGCAGTGGTTGTCCCCAGCAAAGGTCACCTTCACGCTGCTGCCGAGCCCTTTCCAGGCTGAGCTCCTAGCACTGCGTTTCCCTGGGCACCAGTCACCATTCTGGGGTCTCCTTGGAGGTCCCACTGGGGACTCTTTGCCTCTTTCCACAGCCAACCTCCCCAAACCCTGTTCCCAGGGGCTGTCAGTGTCTCCTGCTCCCAGGGTTGGAATGAGGCATCCCTGCTCTGCAAAGCTTTTAAAAATGCAGGCTCCATCCATCCCAGCCCCTGCTCCTCCACAGCGTCAGTGTTTGCCTGTGTTTCCCCTGGCTCCCCTGGGTCATATATTTATCTCCAATTTGCCAAAGCCTCCCTCCTTCCCCAGGGAGGAAAAGCCTTTGCTTGAAGTCAGGATGAATTTGTAACTTCCCCAGGAACCTGCTCCTTGAGTTGTAGAGGAGAAATCACGCTCATGACACGTGTCACAGTGACACGAGCCACAACACAGGGACAGCCCACCCCAGAAACTGCCAGTGTGGCACCCAGAGCCCTGGTACCCAGGTCCCTGCACAGCCCCTGCCCAGGCCTGCATCCCCCAGGAGCACCCCCTGCATCTCCCCAGGCATCACAGGGGAGGATTTCAAGGACATTTGAGGAAGGGATGAGATCCCCAGACAGAAGTTTCCTGAGGTCCGGCAGGAGGTGGGAGCCCAGAGCGGCGTCAGGCTTCCTCCAGTTGCAGAGCCTGAGCAAGGACTTTTGTTTGGCGGCTTGTTTTAACTTGCCATTATGTTCTCCAAAGAAGAAATTCATCATGTGCAAGCTAAGGAAGGCAGAGTTAATGTGAATTTTTAAAACCCTTGAAGAGTTGAGAGCCCTCTAAATTTTTAATGAAGGCATCCAAACTGCCAGGTACCTGCAGAGATGGCCAGGAGCCCTTTGCCAGCAGCAGAGCGGGTGCCCCTGATCCAGGAGAGACCAAAGACTCTGATAAGCTGCCACCTCCTGCAGCCTGTCACCCTCTGCACGGCCTGCTGGGCTCCCACCTGCAGGGAGATGGTGGCTCTTGGCAGCAGGGTGATCCCATCCTTGGAGGTCAGGATGCGGGGACTACACAGACCCACCCAGGTGGGGGAGAGGGCAGCAAGCAGTGGTGTGCTCTGTCTGTAACCCATCAAGTAATTCCACTTTGTCTATGCCACCTGGTCCTGTGGCCCCTCCAAGGCACTCATCCTCTTGCTGTCGGTGTCTCTCCAGGCCCTGCTCTCCCTGCGATGCCCAGCCACCCCCACGAGGTCCTTGTCCCCCTGCGTTAGGTGCTGAAGCAGCAGACACCTGGTGCTGCACACACCAAGGTAGGCAGCGCTGTGGCTCTTGGGGGGTTGGGGGGCCATTTCACTCCCCGTGGTGTGGGGGACACAGCACAGCCATGGGATGGATGGGAGGCTCAGAGGTACCACCTGGGGCTGCCTCAGTGGAGCCAGTCAGGTCACCCGAGGTGGAGGGGTCTCATCTTGGTGACACTCTGACACAGGGCAAGAGGCACCTGAAGCAGCTCAAGACCAGGCAGAGGCCACAGGAGTAAGGACCAGCTCAGGCTCTCAGCAGATGCTGAGCACGGTCCCACCTGGAGACCATGGCGAGTGATGGTGACTGTGGAGGTGGCACAGGGCCAGGGTTTTTTTCTTTCTTCTTTATTTTTTTTTTTTTCCTTTTGAAAGCCCCCAGATGGGAAAGGTACGAGCCAAATCCCACTGAAAGCAGCCAAGAATGAATTTTCTGGCCCAAGCCCCAGCAGCTCTTGGAGCAGCACCGTGCCTGTCCGGCGTCACGCCGCAGCAGAAACCCCGAGCACAGGCAGACTGGGGGAAGTCTCAGCTGGGGTGGGCAGCAAGCCTCACACCCACCCAGCTACTCCCTGGTGCAGAGATCTCGCCCCTCCCCACCTCCCCAGCCAAGGCAGCTCAGGCTCATCCTGCTCCCACGGAGCTGCAGCTTGGCCGGAGCCCAGGCACCCAGATGTCTCTCCCCACGCTGCCACGGAGCCCCCCGCCATGCAGCCATCTGCTGCCATCGAGGGCAGGGTGTCCCTGGTGTTGCCCCCCTTATCCAGGCTCCCAAACCCCCCTCTCACAGGATGCAATGAGCCCTTCCCCCACAGAAGGCAGAGGCTCTCCCAGAGCCAGGCTGGGAGTTTGGGTCAAGCGTCCCTGCTCCTCACTTCCTCCCACTCCCCAGCGCTGGTGGTACAGAGAGGGGTTAAAGCTCCCCAGTCTCTGTCCTCAACTCGGGTGCCCCAAAGAGCTTACAGGATCTTTGCAAAACCAACGCTGTATCAGCATGAGGCTGAACCCCAGGGGAGCAGTGCCAAGGGTCTCATTTTTAGGGTGTTTCAGCTGGAGAGGGGACAGGCGGGGGCTGCCATTGCTCTGCTGTGACCTGGATGCCCAGCCTTGAGCCAGTCATGCCCTTGTCCTTCATGTCTTTTTTCTATCAGTGAAATGAGGCTGGGTAAAACCGCTTGGAGGCTTTCTGTGGGGAGCGGGTGCCCAAATCCCACCCTTACACAGAGCCAGGAGATGATCCTTGTGCATCCACTACCCACACAGTCCTGACCACCTCAGTCACTGGTGCCTGCGCAGGCCCTGTCAGTGTGGCGAGCATGGAAATCAGTGTGTGCACAGGGTGGGGCGATGGGGAGGCAGCACAGGGGCTCGGGGGGCTTTTGTCTGCTTCCCAAGCAGTGTCTGGTGTGCTGCGCCCAGCTCGGCTCCGCACCGGCCCCTGCAGAGCTGCGCGGGTGTGCGTGCCTGCCATAAATATTGATGGGGTGGACTCGGCGCAAATGTGCCCTTGTAGAGGCGATCGGGATGTAAATGCTGTACCTGCTGTGCGGGCAGGGCAGCACAGCCTAGGTGAGAGCACCAAGGCTGAACGCAGGGTCCGTTCCACAGGGAGGTGGGATCCATCCTGTATAGGGTGGGGGGTTGGAAGCGGCCAGGTGAGTAAGCCCAGGGGTCATAAACCTGTTTGGGGAACTGGCCAGCCCTGCAGTGAGCCTAAATCTTGTGGCTGAGTCTGCAGCGAGCCACCGCGGCTCCCACAGCCTGTCCCTGCACATCCACACCAGGATAAACAGCGAGGGGCTGCAGTGCCTCTGTTTAATAATGCATGGCACAGAGGCACCGGACACACGCTGGGAGTCGGGAGCTGCGGGGACGAGGAGTCACCACTGCAGCGCTCGAGTGGCAGGGTCCATCCCAGCGTCCCCCTGGCACTCACAGGTCCATCCCGGCGTGCCCCAGTGCTCACTGGATGTGGACTGCTTGGGGTTCTGGGTGGCCCTGCGACTGGGGCTGGGTAAGCAGAGCTCCACATCACAGGGCACAGAGCAGTGGTGGCAAAGCCAAGGTGGTAGGTCGCACCATGGCTGACATCCCAGCCACTCTGGAGTCTTCTTAGCTGGAGCCTGGAGCTGAGTCCCTGTCCCCTTGGGAGGTCTCACTGGGAGATTCAGCCCCTGCATCACTCTGTGACACAGATGTAGGTGGTAATTTCGGGGAGCTGTGGAGGGCTGAGCAGCGCTGGGAGCACCCCTCTCTCTCCGGTATCCTCCTGGGACACCGTCATGCTGGGAACAGCTGGAAGCCATGGGCTCAGTCTTCTCCTCACCCCATCTCTCTGTGAGCCGCAGCCTCCCCGGCTCGCAGGCTGCTGCCGTGCCTGGGACGAGCAGGTGCGTGCTGGGGCCCCGCAGGCGGCAGTTCACAGCCAGCTCCTGTGAATGCCCCCCCGGGGACGCCCCTCCTTGCGTGCAGTCCCGTGATCCGGCCCCACCGACCATCTGCTGTGGCGGTTCCCTGCCACCCACCCACTCCCCAGCCCACGCTGCGCCCCGCGGCACAGAGCGGGGCAGGGACGAGCTGGGGGTGCCCGGGGCACCCCCCGCCCGACGAGGAGAGGTGACAGTGACAGGGCAGTGGTAGCAATGCAGATGGGTGTTAATGCAGACAGACCCGTGGAGTGATGCAGGAGAGCAGAAGAAGCTGCAGCGTCGGCCCAGAGCCCCTCTGGCTGCCGGGCTGCACAGGGTGGGCAGCAGGATCCCTGCCCAGCCAGTCAGCAAAGCCCAGAGCCAGGGAGACCCTCAGGGCTTGGGGCTAGCAGAAGTTACCCCGTAAGAGTGAGTTTTGCCCATTTGCTCTGTCCTTCTCTGGTGGGCTCAGGGGGCCCTGCCACGGTGCTGTTCCCACGGTTGGGAGCATCCTGGTGGAGCTGGGGTCAAGCTATGGTATGAGCCCACCTCCCTCCCTGCCAGCCCCAAGGCTCCTGGTGAGTGCTGAGCAAACAGTGAGACCACATTCACACCCCGTGTCTGTCATGGGTGTGATAACGGGGGAGTGGGTGCTGGAGTCTCCCTCACGTGTGCTGGGGGCTCTGTGGCTTGCTGCGGGGGCAGAGTGGTGGCCCTGGCATCCCCAGGGGCTGGACATGGGTGGCTCTGAGCACCACAGACTCGCCTCGCCCGGAGCACAGCATGAGGGAGTGACCCCGGGTCCCCCCTGTCCCTGAGCAGTCTGTGCTCAGCCACTGAGCTGCAGGGTCTGTCTCCAGACTGATTCTACAGCACGCCTGGTGCCTGTCCCTGTCCCTGCCCCCGCCGGGTGCCAGCCCCAAGGGACCAGAGCCGCTCTTCAGAGGCTGCAGCTGCTGCATGTTTCGTGCTGCCTCTTCCTCTTCTCCCCGCTGCTGTTTTTGTTTTGTTTAAGAGGCTGGGTTACGAATTTTAAACAGGCTCCTGAAAAACCCAATTACCTCCAGAAGACAACCTGATAAAAGCTGCCTAAGTGGCACTGTGGAAATCGCCTTGTGCAGCAGCTGAGGGAAAACCAACATAACAAAGCCTTTGGAAATGGAGTTAACCACTTTTAATCCCTCGGTGCAATGAGAAGGACCAATAATTATTTTCTGCAAAGATGTTGGGGGGCGGATAAGTGAAATAACTGCCCTGTGCTAATGGGTGGCAGCAGGCTAGGCTGGCAGTGCTGCAGGGATGGGTGCAGGTATTCCCTCTGCCTGGGAGCTTTGCAGGGGCCCGCAGAGGCTGTGACCTTGCAGGGTCCCCATCTGGCTGTCAGGGGACAATGGGGACGATGCCAGCAGGCAGGTGCCACTCAGGCGTTGCTGACAGCAGATGCTGTGGACGATGTGGTGGCAGCAGCCAGCCGCGTTCCCTCCCTGGGCGCCAGCGTGGAGTGGAGCATGGAACTGCTGGGGCCCTGGCACCTGTGCTGACTCCACGGAGGCGACTCTTGCAGGGCTTGGCGGTGCTGAGAGCTTCCTCCTCCGTTTGGCTGTGGTGCTGCTACCCCAGTCCCTCACATCTCTCCCCATCCCTTCCGTTCCTGCCTCCTGCAGCGGCTCCAGGCAGCCACCCAGCAGATGACACTGCCCAGGATGATGCCAAGGAACAGCTGGGCCTAAGGAGTGCCCGCACTGGGCACAAGCACCAGGAGCATCCCCCAAACACCAGCCAGAGCTAGCTCAGCTCTGGGCCTGTGGGGGTTCCCTGGGTCCATCCCTGTCCCCGGAGCAGGGGTGTCCGCAGGGATGTGCAGGACGGGAGGCAATGCCCGGGGCTGGGGACAAGCCCTTGGCTGCTCTTCCCGTGGGAGCCCGGCCAGCAGGGCAGAGCTGGGCGCCCGCCAGCCCGGCGGCTGCGGTCGCGCTGCCGACACCGGCAGCTGGAGTGCTGGGGCGGGTGGCCTCAGCTCACACGAGCCTCGTGCTTCCCGCAGCAGCAGGGACGGGGGCTGCTTCGCCCACCTCCCCCTGGCCAACCCACACCCCGCGTGGGGACAGTGCTTGGGGACAGTACTCCAGGCCACTGACTCCCCGGAAAGGCAAGCCCGACTTAGCACTGGGCACTGGCGCAAGGGGTGTCCCTGCCAGTTGGCCTCAGCTCATACTGGGAGCAGTCCTCTGGCACACTGGGATCTACTGGTGGAGGATGTGCTTAATGAGCCGAGGCATCTCCAAAGATTGAAAGACTCAAGGACCCATCCCAGGAACAAAAGGAGGCGTTTGTCAGGCGCTGAGAGACGGGCTCGTTAATTCCTCCTGGCTGTCACACTTATCTGTAATGAATTTGTGCTCCGCTGTATTATTTTTAATACAATAGGAGCGGTGCCGCCCGCCCACCGCCCGGCTGCCGGGAGCGCTGACGTCAACGCCCGGAGCAGGGCTGCCGCAGGACGGACGGACGGACAGACGGACGGGCCAGGCACAGGCCTGTCTTGCCGCCCACATGCCCGTCCCACCAGCTGCCAGCAGGCAGAGCGGGGCTGGGCACGAGGGCAGGAGGCTTTTTTACCTTGGTGGTGGAAAAAGGAGTTGTTGGTCAATGCCAGGCTGAGGGCTCGGGGCTGATGGAGATGGGTTGCGCCAGGGGGTATTTTTGGGAGCAGTGAGAGCGGGTGAACAAGAGGGACAAGTCCTTGATGTGCTGTCCCTGTGCAGAGAGTTGTCCGTGGCAGCGGCTGTGCGCCGAGGCAGGAGCTGGCAGAGGGTGCACACACACAGATCTGTCGGTGCCGCATCCCTGTGGAGGTGGCACTTGCAAGCTAGTTTTGGCCCCCCTGGCTGCGAGGTGTCCCCCCACTCCTGCCCCACATCCTGCATCGGCCCCAGCCTTCCCACAGGAGCGCCCAGCAGCGCCGGCAGCATCTCTGCAGCCCACCCAAGGGGCTTGTGGGGACAGCTGCAGCCTGTCCCAGCTCCCTGCAGCCTCCCACGTTTAGGGGGGGACATCCCTGAAAGGACCCCGCACCCAGACCCTCTCCAGCACCCTTCTGGGCCCCCGCAGGCTGCTACTCCAGAGCCTCGCTATTAAACACCAGCTATCCCAAAGCCCGGCTCCAAGCACCGCTAATGTGATTTGCACATGGCTCATCTTGTCTCTAAGAACCCAGGGCTGGATTAATTAGGAGGCACCGGCTGCCCCTCTGAGGGACACACACCGTGCCTGTGCATCGGGACAGGAGTGGGAGACCCGGGAGTCCTGTCCCGCACTGCAGGGGAGGAGCACAGGAGGGGCTGCAGGAGCCCATCTCCCTTCGGGCAGGTGCGGGGGGCCAGGCAGGGTGGTGCCCCATTTCCTGCCCGGGAACCCTTCGCTGAAGGGGGGCCTGAGCTCCGTGGGCATCATATCCCCGATGCCACCGCAAACCCCCTCTGGCATCCCCTCCTTGAGCACCCCACACCCGCCCTGGGAGCCCCGCGGTGGAAACAGCACCAAAAATCCAGAGCTGGGGGCCCCCGAGCGGCAGCTGTTAGCGGAGGGGAGAGGGAGGGTGACACGATTTATCAAGGACTTTAATGCAACTCCC
>VZTG01009144.1:859422-885640 GCA_013397845.1 Melanocharis versteri | reverse complement strand
TTGGGAAGTGCTGTGTCTGGCCTGCTGCTGGTGCAGGCACAGCTGCCTTCCCCTGCCTGCTCCCCTCAGACCCTGCATCGCCCAGCGAGGCCTGGGTGGGAGTCCCCAAAGTCTCAAGGCTGCTGTAGTTCCAGATTGGTGCCACAGATCAAAAGGCAGCTTTGTTTCCTGCCACTCCTGTCCTCCAGAGCTGGTGATGTCGTGCCCCAGAAGAGGTGCCAGGGTTTGGATCCTGTGCTGTTCCTGCCAGTGCCTGGGGACAGGAGAGCTCCCTGTGCTTCCCTTGCCCTCCCTAGACATGCCAGCAGGACTGGCATTTCCCTGTCATGGGAAGGAGCTGAGCAGGCAGCCAGGTCTGCTCTGAGCCAAGGCACAGGGACATGAGCCCTGAGGGGAGTGGGGAAGAAGAGGCTGGGTTGGGCTCAGGCTCAGCTGTGCTGCCAGGGGAGGCTGATCCCAGAGATCCCAGAGGTCAGGACCCCAGGCCCCCTCAGGCAGAAGGGTCTTTGCCTATTTCCTCTTCCTAGGCTGGTGCCCTTTTCCCTCTTGGGCTGGGGCTGCAGTGCCACCATAGCAGAGGCTCCTGGCAGGACAGGACATTGACGCTGCTGCTCTGTCCCCACAGGACATCATTGACCTGACCTGTGAGGACACAAACACAGACCCGACGCCGTCGAGCAGCCTTGCCGTCATTGACCTGACTGAGGACATGTGCAGCCCTCTCCACTCCACCCTTGGTGCTGCCCAGAACCCCAGAAATGCTGCCCCAGCAGCACACGCGTCCCATCCCCAACTCTGCCCCACCACAGAAGAAGAAACACAGGCAGTGGCAGAGCCGAGCCCTGCACCAGCATCGCACAGCACTCCCGTGAAGCTCAGTTCCACCATGGTCACGGCAGAAATCATGGAGAACTGCAGCTGCCTTTCTCCTGTCTCTAGGCGCCACAGCTGGAGCTCGGAGCAGGACTACAGCTCTACTGGCTTTAATAGCAACTTGGACTTGCAGTCAGACTCAGACTGCCTGTCCCCATCTCCCCCCAGCCTGGACAGCAACAGAAGCTGGAGAGCTGACGGTCCAGAGGAAGATCCTCCCCAGCCCTGCCAGGAAAGGAACCTCCCCCCAAGGCTGAGCCCTGCCCCAGCCATTCCTATAACACTAGGCAAGGCCCAAAGGTCTTTGCCAGAAGCAAGCGACTTCCCACCACACCAACCAATCCCACAAGCCACCCCAGCCAGGACTGACGCTGACAGCAAGGCCTGGCTGGACAAACTGCACAATTTCAACAGGAGTGGAGTCCAGCACCTCTTCCTTCAAGGCATAGCACCCAACCGGGAAACACAGCAGGTAAACAGGGTTTGGAGCAGCCCCTGTGGTAAAGGATGGAGCAAGGGCAGCCTCTGCTCCCCTTGTCCTTTGCCAGGCAGGCAGGGGCTCTGGTTAGTGCAGTTCCCTTCACAGTGGACCCCACATCACAGCTGGGTTCCTCTGTGTCGAGGGAGCTTTCACCCACTGTCTTGCCTTGTACAAAGCAGAAACCCGGGCTCATCCCCAGTGGGAAGCTGAGCATGGTGCACACCACCATGGAGGAGAACATCCTGGAGGGCACCTTGTATTTCCTGAATGAGTTTGTCTCCTGCCAGCACCATCCCCCCAAAGAAATCATCTGCCACCTGATCAAACAGATGCTGTTGGACACCCACGAAGGGGAGATCCTGAATGACATCTACACACTGCTGATGAAGATCCAAATGTATGTATTCCCCTTGTCCCGGTGCCCTGGGGCTGGCTAGATACTCCCCGGGGTCTGCCCGGCATAAGGGTTATTCTCTGTGGTGCTTACCCACAGAACAGGGAGTGATTTCCCCTATAACCCAGGATATTCCTCCTGCCAACACAGGTACACCCCAGGCTCTCTGAGGGTGGGTCAGGGACAGCTTGTGACACAAGGGAGCCCTTGGGGACAGAAGAGTGTGTTTGCCTTGCCCTGAAGCACAGGTCTCATTCTTCACTGCTGTGACATGGCAGAAGTGCCTTCCCTGGGCTACAGCAGTGCCAGCAGGGGCTGGAGCAGCTCCCTCATTTCCCTCAGAGAGGTACAATGTTTTATGAGGCCACAGGCCTAGGAGTCCTGGGTATCTCCATGGAGTATAGCCCCTGTCAGGTGCTTCCAAAAAATTAATGTGGTATGGGGAGGAGAAGAGGTGAGGGCAAAGATGGAGAGGAGAAGGCAGGGGAGGCACCTGAGCAAGTGGGGCTGGGAATGGCTGGGGAAGGGCCAAGGGCTGGGGAAGGGCTAAGGGGCTGCCATGCCTCCAGGCTGATGGTCAGGCCGTTCAGCACAAATGGACAGGGCTGTCCTTGCAGGCTCCATCCAGCCAACGTCGCCACGGTGGGATGGGACTGGACACTGGTGAAATTCATCATGGAAGACGAGGTACTTCATCACGTGTCACATGGGGCAGGGATCATCCAGCACACACTGCCTGAGGGTCAGCGTTGCCCAAGTGCTTCCTGTGGCTGTGCTCTGCTGCAGAGCTGGCCAGTCCAACAGTGAGTGCCAGCTGGGGATCCCACATCTATCCACAGTGCTCCCTTAACCCTCTGCACAGTTTTAGGCAGGTTGTCCCACTGAAGAAGGCACAGCAACAGATAAACCCTCTCCGGGTCACAGCACTAGTGCAATGCCCAGCAATGCCCCTCAGGGTCTTGCCTGAGCCAGGCAGCTCCTCCTACAACTACTCCTCAGTTATGTACATCAGTCCACTCCCAAGACAGCCAACTTCCCTGGTGTTCCTAAGCCTGTGGCCGCACCCGACACACATGCTCTCCATCTGCCCCCAGGAGAAGCCCCCCGGCCGGCTCCTCTTCCTGCAGTACGTGGTACAGACCCTGGAGGATGACTTCCAGCACAATCTGAAGTCACACCTGCTGCAGAAGTCAATTGCCAAGAAAGTGCTTTCATGCGACTTGTGCTTCAACAATGTCAAGTAAGGGACACCTCCTCCTCCTTGTTCTCTAACCAGAAGCTGAGAGGCAGGGGCTCAGGGAACACTTGTTGAGATTCCAGCCAGACTTCCAGACTTTCCAAGAAGCAGACTTGGGAGACAAAGGGAAGTGTTGGGCCAACTATAGGGGCTAGGAAAAGATTTACAAAAGCAAACCACCAGAGATGATGCAAGACTTTTCCAGTCACAACAGAGTGGGCTTTTCCTTGGAATGAGGTCAGATTTGCATTGCTCAGGACAGGACTAAGAAGGAGGCAGTTCTGTAGGCAAGTGTACAAATCAAGAGAGCTCCTCTCTTGAGCTGCTCAACAGAGCTACTCCCTAAGCTGACCAAGTGGGTGGAACATACTCTTCATTCTCAGGGCCTTTCCTCAAGCTCCAAGTGGATCTAGAGATCAGAACACAGCAAAACGAGGCACATCCCCAATAAAATTCTTGTTTCTGTCCCAGGGAAGTGGTCAAGTGGTTGGTGGCAGCAATTACAGGAGTCGGGTTCTCCCAGCCCCGGGAGCAGCTGCAAGAAGCCAGGGCTGAACACAGCTCATCTTCACCAAGGCTGGCCAGCACTCAGACAGCTCAGACAGACCAGGCTCAGACAGCTTTCTTTGCCCAAAAGTAAGCTCCAGAATTTCAAACTCCCTGCTGGCATTATCATGGACCCAAGTCAGGCAGAAGCCAGAGTCTCTCTCTCCCTGTCAGTTCAGGGAAGCCAGGCTGTACCTGTGACCAGCTTTGCTGGTTCTTCTTTGGGTTAGATATAAGACTCGGTGAGCAAAAGACTCTCACCTGGTAGGAAACTGGCTCAGTGTCATCCTCTTGCATGTAGTGTAAGGCTGGAGCTCGTGGCCCGCAGCTCAGGCAGCCCCATGCTGCTCCAACACTCAGGACAGCCACCAAGACGCCCTGAGGGTCACTCTGGGGATGAGCTCTGCTTGCAAGAGCATCAGATTCAGAAGCCACCAGGAGACACCAAACCTGGCCCACTGCGTTCCCGTGTCCCTCACTGCACGAGGCTGAACTAGGGGCCATCCCCAAGGCTTTGCTTGGCAAGCTGAGGGGCAGAGTCTCCCCGTGCTGACTGTCCCTCTCACCCAGGGCAATGCTCCTGCTGCAGCGGATGTTGTCCATGGCAGTGGAAGTGGACAGATCTCCCACCTGCAGCTCCCGGAAGATTGCAGATGACATATTCCCGTACATACTGAGTATCCCCCTGAGGAGCCAAAGGTGAGACAAGCATGTGCAAGGAAGCATTTGCCTCTGTGAACAATGGTCTTATTCCCAATTTACATCCAAGTCTGGATGCATAAAGTTCTTCAGGGCTATAAAGACAGGCCAACCAGCAAAAGCATGGCTGTGTCTCCCATGGAGATAGAACATCACCAGTTGAACAGGTGAGGTGTTGCTGAGAACAGTCAATTCTCCCACTTCTTAAAGTTGTGACCTTAAAACTGTAAAGAGGGTCTGAAAAGCAGCACTGCATCAGCACAGCCAAACTCTGGCAAAGACATAGCTGATTCCCATAGGCAACCAGGTATTCAGAAATACGATGCAGTTCCTACAGCTTTGCCTTAACATCTTTTGTTTGCTTCTTTAAGAAATGCAAATCTGAAGCCAAAGCACAAGGGCATGACTGGCTCTGGTGTAAACAAGAGACCACGAGGCCCCCAAGCGTTTCAAACCCACTTCTGCAATGGCCAGCAGGCAGCCCTTCACACCCTTTCAGCAGAACTGAGCACACACCAGGTATAACCAAGCCAAACTCTAACCAAGCTGTCATTTTGCCCAGGACAGATATAGACGTGTCTACCCCTGACACCATGTCACCCTTGCTTGGCTGGGCTCCCTGCACGTCAGCAGGAATGAGCCAGTGCCACACAGACTGCTAGGCAGGGTGAAGGGAAGCAGCTCAGTTTGTTTTAGAGACTGCACTCACTTCCAGCTGCTGCAGGTCGCACCTGAGGGTGAAAACATGGGCGTGGCCAAGCTGCATAACAAAGGTCTCTCACCACATCTGGTGATCTTCCTTCCACGGCATGGCTGGCTAACCCCTGCAGTCACCCCCCACCTGCAGTGGGTCAGCAGCACAGCAGGAGCATGCTGGAACAGTTGTCTCTGGTCAGGCTGTGCTGTCTCAACCAAAGTAAATTCCTTTTGTGTTCCAGGGAAGCTTTATTAAACACCATGGAGAACCAGCTCCTGCGCTGCAGACTGCTAGAGCTGTTATTCCAGCACAGTTGTGATGTGCCCACAACATCATCCATGTCTCTGGACAAGATCCTGTATTTCCTGAGCCACTCCTCTGTGCTGCCACAATTCCAGGTATCCAGTCCAACCTCTCCTTTGACTTGTTTTCCTCCGAGAAAACCTCTAACAACCAAATACTGTCTCCTGTCCTAGGATGAAACAGCAACATGGCAAAGGTGGGACGAGATGCTGCAGTACTTGAGTTTGCTGCTGCTGAGTTACCAAAGTGTAAAACTGGGTAAGCAGTGCTTGTTGTGGCCCTAAGTCTCATTGAGAGGCTGCAGTAGAGCAGCCAAATTGCTCTTCCTCCTCTCTTCTCATCACTCTTGGATGCATGGCCACAGAATCTTAGAAAGACAGTATGCCTCCATCTATGATAGTAATTAATCCCAGCAGCCAAAGAAGTGACGTTGCATCAGAGCACCCAACTTGCTTTGCCAAGTTTAGCCCCTGCAAAATAGCCTTCTTCCTAAAGGAAGGAAGCACTTCCCAGCATTGGAAAGCACACAAGAGGGTGCTTTGTACCCACTGTTGTCTAAGTTGCTGCACAGTGGGTAGAAGAATAGGGTGGTTTAGGAAGAAAAGCAGAAGGCAAAGGGATCATAGAATATCCAGAGTTGGAAGAGAGCCACAAGAATCATTGAGTTCCTCTCCTGGCCCTGCACAGACACCCCATAATGCCACCCTGTGCTTGAGAGCATTGTCCAAGCATTCCTGGAGCTCTGGCAGGCTTGGGGCCATGCCATTCCCTGAGGAGCCTGTTCAGTGCCCCACCACCCTGTGGGGGAAGACCTTTTTCCTAACAGTCAACCTAAATCTCCCCTGGCACATCTCCAGTCACTCCCTCGGGTCCTGTCACTGTCACACAGAGCAGAGACCAGAGCTGCCCCTCTTGAGGAAGCTGTTGACCCCAGTGAGGTCTGATCTGTCTCCTCGAGGCTCAACACACCAAGTGACCTTAGCCACTCCCTGTGTGGCTTCCCCTCTAGACCCCTCACCACCTCCAAAGCCCTCCCCTGGGCAAGCCAGGACACTTTCAGCACTTAGTAAACTGGGTAGGGAGCACCACCCCCAGCAACCATGGAAAGAGCAGCAATTCTGACCCCAGAAGAGTGACACAGTCACAAAACACTCCGTAAAACTCATTTTGCTAGAAGTTTCTTCCAACTTCAGGTGCTTTAGCCCAGGGTTAAGACTCTCATGAATAAATGCAGAGGAGTCCACCATCACATATGTGAAGTCTCACTCTCCCTGAAGCTCTAGACAATCACTGTTGTTGCGCTTTTTGGAGACTCCTTTGCAGCTGCCCATTTTGCCATTCACACAGAAGACAAGGATTATACAAGCCTTGCCCCTTCCCCATTCCCTGGGCTCTCCCCACATGCAGAACGAGCTCCAGGAGGGGCCAGTTCCTTCTTCCCAAAGTCTTGCGCAGAACCATCGAGGGTAACAAGAGGATCAGCCCCATTTCCAGCACTGCCTGTGGCACACTGGGATCCATCCCAGCAGCTCAGGCAGCCCCTTGGGTGTTGCCTCTCCCCACCAGCATTTCCTCTTGCAGAGCACCTGCGGAGCTCCATCAGTGACCGGATGGATTTGATCATTCAGAAGGCCAAGCCCAGGCTCCAGGACAGTGATGACATCAGCCAGCTGGACATTCAGCTGAAGATGAATGACTTCATGAACAGAATGCAGGAGGCCCTGGGGCAGCCTTTTCCCCCACAAATCCAGGAGAAATTGTTCATGCTGCAGGAGTTGTTCTTCATTGTCACTGCTGCCTGATGGAGACAACCACTGCAGCAAGGGGGACAAAACTTCATGTTCTCAATATAAAACCCCCCCATCTCATGCTGCAAGCTCAGCATCGTGGGGGTTGGTTTATACAGTTCTTTGGAAAGGTGCTTGGTTTACATTGTCTCAGAATTTCTGTTCAAGTTTGCCTCATTGTGCAGTTTTACAAAGCACTTTGTACACTTTAAAAAATAAATTCTTTTCGTATTTGCTAAGACTCTTTCGTCTCGGTGCAAGCCCTGCCCAAAGGAAGTGCAGAGCTCTATCAGCTCAGACCACAAGGCCATGCTTTAATCCCAGCCTTCTCAATCTGTGAGATTCACGTGTGTAATCAGGACCCCAGCAGCAGCCTGCACCTCAGTACCTGAATCTATTCCATGACTTTCAGCTCAGCTTACACTCCAGGAGCACAGGGAACACCTGCATTCAGAGCTCAGACATCCCCAGCTGAAGTGAATCATGTGCTCCATCAGCAGTACTTTAAAGGGCAGCTGAAAACACTACAACAGCACCAAACCACAACTTTCCAGAGGGGAACTGGGCACCTCTAGGGAAATACCAGCCTGGTTCCCACACCTGTGCCCACCTCCACAGTACAGGGGGAAACAGCACACAAGCAACAAGAGACAAAATCTCAGAAACATGAAGAATTTGGATTGCTCAAGAAAACAAAGACTTCATGTTTAGTTTCATCTGCACAAGCCCTAAGACAGAACTGAGCCTAGCTATAAACCCAGTCTCCCCGTCAAAGGGGAGTTTGTAGGCAAATATTTCACCCTAGTGAGGTGCTGCCAGAGCCTTATCCACCAGAATCTTGACCCCACACTCACTGGACAGCCCCACATTTCTCCCACAGATGCTCTGCCAGCACCAACACACAACTGTGGACCTCCGTTCCACAAGGATTTTATTGTCCTGTAACAAACAAAACAAACATACACATTAGGAGACCTGAATACAGACAACAAATAAATTAATGTCAAATGAGAGCCTGATTACCAAGGTGCAATTGAGTGGTGACAGAACTGCTGGTTTGGGTGGGGAACTTTCACACAACACATCACTGGCAATGCTGCTGAAGCTGGAGAGAAAGCAGTGCTACAAAACGTGCCGCTTCAGAGGGGCCAGCAGCCAGCCAAGGGAGCCAACCCTGTCTCCCCCTCCAGGGAGAGTGTTCAGTTTAAGAAGGCAGAAACCCCGGAGCTCAACAGTTACCACCTGTTAAGTAACCTCTGTATAATGTCCTGGCAACAGAGAAGCTTCCACTTCCAGATGCAAGGCTGCTGCTGGCTGAGGGACTCTGCAACACAGTCGTGAGATCAAGAGCAGACCTGAGGAGACCCATTTGCCACAGCACAGGTGAGGATTACAGAGCAATGCTGCCTATCATGCTTAAGAGATTAGATGGTAGCCAGGAGTTCCTTCCACTTTTCCTGAAAGCCAGTGTGAGCTGTTCCCAGGAACTGGTTCAGACTAGGTCAAAGATCACATCCAGCTGTATCTTAGCAGGGAGGAAAGTTCAGCCTTGGTCTGCCCTCAGTCCTTTCCCAGCCCCGCAGAACACATTTAATGCTGATAAAACAAAATACCCTGTCTGAGAAGTGTTTCCGGTGTCTAATACATTCTACATTACTCTAGAGAAAAAAACCCAACAAAAACAAATCAAGCAGCATCCAGAGTGCCAGAACACCTGCAAATCTGCTGTCTAGAAGGCAGGACAGTGCTGTTTTGCAGAAAGAAGAGAGGAGGATTACTTGGTTCAAGCCATGCCAGCTTTGGTTACTTCCACCTTCTTCGAGGAACATGAAGAGTTGGAAGAAAAGGAATTCTTCCTCATTACTTCCAAGCTCCATTAGATTCTGCTCCCTGCCTTTCCAATGAGAACATCTTAGAATGGTCACTGGTCCCTTTTCCCTTTAAAGAACATTCCAAGAACAAAAAACATGGTCACACTGGATAGTAAGGAAGTGCCACATTTATACTGATCCACCACACACCCCATCTTCCTTCTGGCAGTTAATGGTCCAGTTTTCAGTCCTTGCTTGTTCACATCTTCTGCTTGAGCTCTGACAGAACCAGTCCTCCTGTGGGTCCTTCAGCACTGAGCCAGACAAGACAGCCAGACTCCAGGCATACAAGCCAGGTGCTCACACACCACACGGAATCCTGTCCCAAAAAACACGGCTCAGGGTTTCACTGTGGTGTACTGGGAAGCACATCCAGAACAGCCTGGCAGCCCAAACCAGTGCAGTGCAGCAGACAGGATGGTTCACACTGGTTTAGGCCTGGTGCAGGAGTTTTTCCAATACTGGCTTTAGCAGGACAATCACGACTGTGTCTTTTTCTGAGACGAAGAGCTGGAAAGAGAGACTTTCCTACTTTACTGCAGCACATGGGACAGGGAAGCAGAGACTAAGACACCCTGTAGCCTGCTAAAGATACTGGAAGCTCTCCTCTAGAACCCAGTGGGAGTGAGCACGTTCAGATCCCGAGGTTTGATATTGTGGGAGCGTGGAGATTGTTTCCTCCCATCTGCGCCTGGAATGTCCATTTTGGGTGGCTTGAAGGTGACTGGATCCTCTGTCATCCTTGTAGCCTGAGCACGCATCAGCTCCATTGGGGATGGCTTCTGAGCACCCTTATAGGGCTGAATGGTAAAGCCTCCTGATGAAAAAAAAAAAAAAATCACAGTAAAAACCAGGAAAACCAGTCAAGTCCATTTCCTACTGCTGCCAGGAGTGAGCAGTGTCACCGACACTCAACACCACAGACAGCCTATGCAAATCCCAGCAGCTTCATATCATCTGAAGCCTATTCCCCATCAGGGGCTGGCACTTCCAGTCCTGGTTGCATCACACATCAGAGAAAGCAGAGTAAAAAGCTGTCACCTTCACACCCTGCGCCTTCCACTGCAAGTTATTTCTACTTCCAGACCCTTGGCACAGGCTTTACCCAACTGCTCTATATTTAGGCACAGAAATTATATGACTAACACATATTCCCAAGGTGGTCCTGGAGAATAACAAGGCAAGTAGGATAAGACTCCAGAAACAGCCAGAAAGTCTGCTGTGCAACAGTTCCCTCCTTGCTCTTGGCTCCCAGATTTTCAAGGACATACCTGCATCACTGGCAGATTTCTGGACAGCTCTGGGTCCAAAAAAGCTCCATCTTTCAGATGGCAATCTGTCCCCACCACCTTCCATTGCAAAGTCCGAGCCAGTGATAGAAGTAGAAGATGCCTGACTAAACCAACTCCTAAGGAAAAAAAAAAAAACATTGAGATGTTTAAAACATGAGAATAAATACTTGAAGTGACCCCACTATGGCAGGAATTTTCCATGCAGTTAACGGGTGCAATTTAAGAAATCTTAACAGGTTTGTTAACACCCAGGATAAGATATGTATGCTCAAGTTCCACAGGCTTCCAACATTGGACCTATCCAACACAAATCCTCATCAAGCTATGAATTTCACCCCGTACAGTCCCTCACTGGATAAGAAGGTTATTTGTAGCAACTCCCACCTCAGCAGCCTGTAGGAAACCAAAAGAGGCAGAGTACCTGTTTTTATGCCTGGGGGAGGAGTGGGGGGTGCCGCTTGGAGTGGACTGAGCAGAAGAATTCTGTTTGTCATCTTTCGTTGTCTCTCCATTCTGCATTTTTAGGTTCTGTTAGGAGAGGCAAGAGAAACAGAAGCAACACAGCTTAAATACCAGACATAAGGAACAACACTCAGTTTTACTGTCAAAACCAGACAATTGTTTCTATCACAGGTGACAAAGAATAAGTGCCACTTCACCCAAAGCTGTACCCAGTATTACAATACCTGCATACACCCCCTTAAGTTTCTCTCCACATCAAATATAAGCATTTTGAAAGTTCACTTCAGGCTACAGGAAAGAACGCCAGCACTCATAGGGAGGTTGTGGATGCAGCAGAGCTCACTCCAGCTACCTGGTAACTGGTCTAAATGCCACAGCACCCATTTGTCTCCAGCACTTTTCAGAGCAACAAAGCCTTCAGTGCCACCAGTTATCTAATGAGGCTGAGACCAGTTCTCACAGAAGGTACAAGGTCAGGAGTACCAGACCCTGTGAAGCAATCAGCGTACATCAGGATGGAAACACCGCTCTGAACAGAGATGAACCTGGGCACAAAATAAACAGGAACTGGGTGTATGCAAACCATGTTGTTACAAGCTGGACAGTACAAACTGAACTTCGAAAAAGTCACTTGAAGGGCAGTTACAGTTCAAACACAAAATACACAGGGTACCTTGTAATGTTTCCTGTGGCTATTCGAGCCTCACTAATGCAATTCACTGACGCAGTTATTGAAACTTTGACCTCACAGGAAGACACTGGAAGAGTTGACTACTGAACTCCAACTACACAATTTTCTTAAGAGCTCAGAAGCCCACAGGAACATGTTCATTCAAGGTTTTGTTTTCAGTAAGACGCATCTGGTAACTTCCACAACGGAAATGCACAGTTTACAAGTTCTCTTCAGACACACAGTTACAGAAATCAACTGCAGGGCACCATTCAAAAGTAAGCAATTAGATTGTGTAGGGTTGTCCCCACTTGGAATGACAACCGTCATAGTTTGATATGACAGTGAAAAGTGACAGATTTCAGAAAAAAAACTATTCCAAAACTACAAAGGCTAATGTTAACTTTAAAATAAAAGTAGGTAAGCTTTACTACACAATGAGCTAAAAGCCCTCAGAGAAAGCAGCTTAAGGAGAGTCTTGGCAACACACTCCAAAAGTTACGTCACCAGGTAAATGTTAAACCAGACATGTCCTGCGTGGAGAAATCCAATGGTAAACAAGCCTTACATGGAGTGCCTCAGCCACTCGGTGGTACTCGGTCTCCTCAGTGGTGAGGCCTTTGTGGGGTGTGTAGCCAGCTTCCCTCAGCCCTGCCTGCTGCTCAAAGCGCTGGATGCTCTCCTGAGTCTGCTCTGGAACACACAAGAGCACAAATTCACACGGAAATGCCACCACAAGCATTCTACCAAAGGCAGCTCCAGCAACTGAATGCAAACCCTTTTTTTCATCATTCACACGTTGTAACAAGCTGAGGCAGAAAGATGAAGCTGGTGAGATATTCTGACTTGACAACTACCCTGAAACATGGAGCTAAGTCAGATGAGCAGTGATTTGTCCCGAATCACCAGACATATCACAACTATAACACCTGTAATTAATCCCATACCACTCCAGACACTGCACCACTCCTACTCATAGCTTCGTAAATCTAGGAGAACCCAATAAGTTGGACACTTTAAGTGGCCCACCACATTCAATGGAGCCTTGCAGATCATGTTTTAAGGACTCCCAGTGATTTTAGATGAGGTAAAATAAGCTATTTCAGCCAGATACAGAGCCAGCTTCTAATACACTGATATCAACTTCAGTTCTGATAAACATAAGCAGTTTCTCCAAACCCCAGCATACGATGTTCGCTCCCTAGTGGAACTAGGAGAAAAGTCAAAAGGAATCAGAGCACAAAAAGGTTACTGGAAAAGCCCATTGTCCTCTTTAAAACAGAAAACACTTCCTATACTAAAGTTATTTTCAGATCCCTGTTATTTGTAGCTGCTGAAAGAAGAGGCAGCACGGACAGATTACCGGAGAAATAATTCCTCTTATTGCAAAAGAGCACATCTCTGCAAGCATAACTGACCCAATTTTATTTTAAAGCATCATGGTTTATGTTTTGAAGTGTTGCTGTTAGCAAGGCAGCCGCTGCTATTAACTAACATAAATGCCAGCAAGTGCTCCATTAGCACAGTGTGTCAGCCCTCCTCACCACTGGGGTTAACAGTAGAGCTCTGCCTGTCACTCAGAAATAGCAAGTTAATAAGCAAACAGAGCAGCAGCAGCCTGTGCACTCCAGTAACCTGGACAGCAGTGTCCCGTCAGCAAACAACAAACTCTGCACTCCTCCCCTAGTCCCTGGAAACACAGAAGCACCACGTGTGGCCTATTCCCCAGTTCCTTGCTTCCTTCTAGAAACATCCTCCAAAAAAAACAAACTCACACAGCACCAGAGTCACTCAAGACTCTGAACCCAAGAGTTCTCCAGGAATTACCCTGAGGCGTCACCAAGCTGGAGCCCCCTCAGTGCCCATCCCCCACAGAAGAGCATGAGAGGTGAGTTCTTACTCGTGATGAGGGAGTTCATGATGATGTGAGTGGCCTTGGCCTTCACCACAGGCACCTTGTTCACACTTTCTGTGGACGATGAAGGAGTTATGACAGGTTTCACGTCGGCATCCCCTTCCTCATCCTGTGGGGAAGCAGCAGGGGACAGCTTGAGATGGGAAAGTATCTCAGCACCTGGCCAGGACACATCTCTAACAACGCAAGTGAGACAAGGCCACGCTGCTTTGGCAGCCAGACTTCATCCCATGGGAGAAATCCCTACACTGTGCCCACTGCAGCCAGGAATGTTCAGAACCTTAGAATTCACAGCAATGAACAAGCGACTTGCATCCAACACCTGAAAACCTACCAGGCTCAGAGCGAACAAGTTGTTAGTCCAAGTACAAAAAGGACAACAGGAAAGAAACCAGAACATCTGTTCTTCTCCTAAATGCAAACTGGACTTCAAAGTCAACTGGGCAAAAGCACCAAGAGCACCTTCCACAGGCAGCTCAAGCACCAGCTGTTCACAGAATGGCAGTCACAGAGCAGAGCCTGCTGTGAAAAACTTGTTTTCCCACCTCATTCCTTATATGTTTCTTGCTCAGTGTGTCCGGTGATCATAGTTCTACCACCGACCACAAGAGCCCAGCAAAGAAACAGAAAATAAATGCTAGAAAACAAAAATTCCTGTGAAACACTGACTTCCTCCTTCAAAAACAGGAGTTCCCTGACTGGAGAGTTTACTTTCTGTACCAAACCACAGCTTTCAGTTGTCTCCCACAAGAGATTTAAAAACCAAGGAAGTATAAAGTAGAGGTTAAGCTCAAAGGGATACAGAGTTTCATATTTCCATCCAACAACATTTAGCTTCATTTCAAACTCAGAAAACAGCCTCTAAATTTAAAAGGGCTGGTCCTGCACTCGAAGCATAGAATCCCAGAACGGTTTGGGCTGGAAGGGATCTTAAAGACCATTCCGTTCCAAACCCCTACCATGGTGCGGGGACACTTTCCACAAGAGCAGATTGTTCAGAGCTCCCACCAACCTGGCCTTGAACACTTCTAGGGATGGGGCAGCCACAGTTTCTCTGTGCAAACTGTGCCAGTGCCTCCCCACCCTTACTGTAAAGGATTTACACCCAACCTAAACCACCCTTATGCTCTAGTTTAATTACAGCTGGTTGCCGGGGTTTTTTTAACCACAAACACGGAGGAGACGCTCAGCACACGCTCGTCCCACCCACACCTCCGTGTGCCCAGAGCAGGACCAGGCAGCAATGCCGGGCTCTGTCCCCAGCCCCTCCCGGGGGTCCTGCTGCGAGGGCAGGGGGGCAGCGCCTGCCAGGCAGGAGGGGTGCCAGGACGGGGGGATGCTTGGGAGAAGGGGGGTGCCAGGAGAGGCGTGCCAGAGCTGCGGGGTACCCGAGGACATGCCGGGGCCAGGGCAGCGCCGGGCCCGTACCTTCGAGAGCTCCTGGTACTTGCGCTCGGGGATGACCGGCTGCTTCCAGAGCACGCTGGCGCACAGATCGGCGGGCGGCGGCGTCATGGGCGCCGTGTCCTCCAGGGCGTCATCGTAGCTGAAGGCGCGGCGTGGGACGCCGAGGGGCAGCGACATCCTTCCCGAGCGGGCCCCGCCGCCCGGCTCCAGCGCTGCGGAGAGAGCGCAGCGCTCAGCGCCCGCCGCCGCGCCCGACCGAGGCCGGCGGGCAGCGCGTGGGGAACCTTACCGGGAGCGTCGGGCTTCCCAGAGCTCATGGCGGGGGCTCAGCGGGGCTCGGCGAGGGGCAGCGGGGCGAGGCCCAGAACAGCCATAACGGAGCGTCCGGCAGCCGCCACAGCCGGAGGTTATTTACGGCTGCGGGGGCGCTCTTATAGGGGCGCGGTCTCGCGAGGTGCGGCGATTTCGCGCGGGGCACGCTGGGGGCTGTAGTTCGGGCGGGGAAGGCGCGGTCTCGCTAAGTGCGGCGAGTTCGCACGGGGCACGCCGGGGGCTGTAGTTCGGGCGGGGAAGGCGCGGTTTACCGGAGAGGTGGGGCCGGGGCGGGTCCCCAGCGCACCCACGGCNGGGGCGGGTCCCCAGCGCACGCACGGCCCCGGTGGCGGGGCTGGGGTCGTGTCCTGCCCATATATCCTGTGCCCCTGCAGACAGGAGGCTGCTGGGTCAGCCCACAGGGCGCTAAGGCCTGCAAAACCCATCAGGGAACGGGAGTACGTGGCAGACAGTCCCACTGTGACACCTTTTCTACAGCTGCTCCTTCCTCTTGTCAATAAAAGGGTGACCTCTCTGCTGCCCTCCAGTTCCACGGCAGGGAAGGGACCGCTGCCTAGTCTCCCAAGCTGCAGGCACGGCGGGGGGGAGGAAGCAGCACATGGCCTTGCTCCAACTTATGCTGCCTACAGGACAATCAGCAAAAGTCCAAGTGCTGCCCACACCCAGCCCTGTCACCGCGGAGTGACGCGTGCCAATGCCAACATCACACAGGCTGGCACCAGGAGCTCCCCAAAGCAGGACTGCACCAAGCAAGAGCCCACAAGCAAGACATTCACAAGCAGCTAGAAAGAGTATTTTATTTCAGCAAAGCCAAAGTGCTGGCTGCCACGCAGAAAGTGAGCAGCACAGCACAGTCAGTGCCAGTGCCAAAGAGTCTTTCATGGACAATTATAACCATCTCTGTCTACTGAAGGTCCTTCCTGCACGGCCAGAGGCTTTCTTCAGTTCGGGAAATGGTCATGTCAACCCTGCACTTGCAGGTAAACCTGAGGAAAAAGAGCAGTCACTGCACTTCCATTTTTTCTGGCTTGAGTGATGCAACGAAATTCTTGTACTCCTCGGGATAGAAGTTCTTGTACACATTGATCTTTCTCTTAATCTGTTTGGGAGTATCCTGGTAGTAGTTCTTCTCATCCCGAGCCATTTCCTGTGACAAAGGAGAAAGTAAGTCAGAGGAGCAGCCCCAAGAGCAAACACCAAACCAGCCCACCCACACTGGTGTGATCACTGCCTGACTCAGACAGGGATCTGGCCACAGTTCAAAATGTTTTTTCTTTTAAGAATCAGCTGACCGCAAAACAGGATCCAGGACAGAGAGGATCAGCAGTTCTCATCTTGCTGATGGGAAGATCCAGGAGTGAATCACTCCAGGTGCTCCTTGCTCTGGAATGTACCTTGTAGTTCTCCCCGTGGTTCTGGATCATGTATCGCACATAGTCAATGAGGTCTCGCGAGAGCGTGTTCGACTTCTTCTCAGGGAGGCTGGCCTCCAATTCCATCTCTAGGCAGAGGGCAGAGGTAGCATGAGGCAGGGGAACAAAGCAACAGCACCTCAGAGGTCCCCAACCTCCCCTCAAGGTTCACTCCGGCCACACAGCTTGGCTGTTTGTGCATGCAGGGACGTTTCCCAGCATGATGGTGCAGGAAAACGGCCAAGACAACAGCCCTCTGCACGGGCTGCAGGCATCCAGGCCTGCACTGCAGCTCTCCTCCAGCTCACATACGAGGAGCAGACCCTTTCAGCCCAGGCTGCAGAGTGTGACTCCTCAGAGTCACCCAGCCCACCACTGAAACACATGAAGCACTGCCTCCACGGCTTCTTGTCACCCTGGGCCCACGCACCAGCACATCTCGCAGAGACAAGAGCCCTCTTGAGGCTGCAGGGACTAACACTGTGAAAAGACATGCTCCTCCACAAGGCTGGATAAGAAATAACACCCTTCCCTACCCCTGGCACTTCACAGGATGCAAAATAACCCACAGGAGCTTAGGAGAGCCCCAAATGCAACACTGACCATTCACCACGTACGGCTTCCGCACTATTTTCTTTCCTGGCTGCTGTCCATCACTTTCCACTTCCATCCCCTGAGTTATAGCACAGAAAAGACAAATGAAGAAAAGACCATTTGGAAAAGTACTGGGTCCCCACACATTGTTCCCAAAACTCCAAACTGCTGCACAGGGCAGGAAATCCCAGCTGGCTTAAGCAGAGCCTTACTTGTGCCATTAAACTGGCTTGTGGGTGAGGCTGTCAGCTGAGAAACGCTGTGTGAACAGAAACAAATGGCAAACAAGGTCACTCCTACTTTTTCCTTGAGTTTCTTGGGGCCACCTTTCACCTGAAAGCGCTGTGCTCTTATGCAGATGGGCCAGGCTGGCACTGCTGTACCCAAAGTCTTTCTTTGTTATCAGGAGCAACTTGGCTGCAGCGTTCCCAACCCCACCTGTCTCTGGCAAGTCCCAAGAGACGGACTGACGTTATTTATTATCTGTTCTAAAGTCCATTATGTCTCCGTAGCGCTGCAGCTCGTTCCCACGCCAGGATCTCGGTGAGATAAGCGTGTAGATCAAGATAAGGAACGTGTCCACCGCCAGAGACTGCTCCAGAGCCACCTGCCCCGTGCTGAGAGGGTACCTGCCCCCGCAACGGAGCGGCCCCAGCCAAACCCTTCCTTACCAGCAGCTTCTTCGGGATGGGCACAGCCTTGTTGGGGTCCTCAGCCAGGCCCATCTCGGCCAGGTTCTGCGCCACCGACTTGTGCGGGTCCCAGGCATGGCGGATGTGCGAGCTGCGCGGGGACAAGGGACATCACGGCNCCTCGGGGCACCACGGGAAGTGTAGTTCCGAGACAGCAGCGCCGCGCGAAAAGTGCGTGCGTCGGACTGCAACCCCCGGCATGCACCGCCTCGGAGGCGGGGGCTACGGCGGCCGGAAAGGGCCGCTGTTGTCACCTTGGCCATGGCGGCCGGGCCGCCCCCGCCGCTGGAGCCCGGCGCGCTGCCCACGTTCCCTGAGGAGGGATTCGCGGAGAAGTTCATGCGCAAGACCCGCGAGAACCCCATGGTGCCCCTCGGTGAGGGTGGCGGGACGGAGGCTGAGTGAGGGGCGAGGGCCGGGGCGATGGTCGCTGGTGAGGGGTCGGTCCCTCAGCCCCCGGTCCGCTGCCCCCGGGGAGGCGCGGCTCGGGTTTGGGGGTGCGGTGGAACCGGCCGGCAGCGCTCAGGCTCGGGGGAAGCCGCGCCTCACAGCCGCCGTCCTTCCCCGCAGGCTGCCTGTGCACCGTCGGCGTCCTGACCTACGGAATAATCTGCTTCAAGAAAGGCAACACTCGGCGCTCCCAGCTGATGATGCGGGCGCGTGTACTGGCCCAGGGCTTCACCTTCGCCGCCCTGCTGGGAGGCATGGTGGCCACGGCTATCAAATCCCGGCAGTGACATCGGACAAGAGCGAAGCTGCGGCCACGGGCAAGCGTGTACCAGCCCCGGCTGGCAGGGTGGATCCTGGCTGTGGATAGAGTTTTCTGAGAGACTGCTGTGATGTCTCGGTGGAGCCAGTTCTGGAGCACTAGAAATGGGGTGAATACACTCTGTGATTAACATGTAATTTGGGCCGTGGCATTTTTTTTTGTTTCCCCAAGAGCTCACCCTCCTGCAGCACTGAGGCTGCACGTCACTAAGGCTCACCACTCCTGTCAGACTTCTTGTCCCTGCTTGATGCTGTCATAGGCTGATAAAATTGTTTCCTCTTGGTCGTGGTCTGAGGTGTGGTTGTAGCCAGGCAGTGCACCAGCATTTGAGAAATGAGCTGCCCATGAAGAGGGAACCGCTGTTTATGGCTTGGTCCTGGCAGGACAGAGTCCATAGGCAGCGGGGGAGGCAGTTTGGGAGGTTGTGTGACCTGTTCAATTGAAACTGGTGAGTAATAAAGTGAATTGCAGCACGGTTCTGACTGATACTGGATTGCAGAGCACTGAGAAGCCACAACAGTAAACAGTGCAGGGAGAAAAGGGAGTGGGCATGGTTGTCGTGAAGCTGTGATGATGCAAGCAGGACATAAGATATGAAACTCCCTGCGAAAACAAGCAGGGAACTCGCATTTCTGAAATGGGGTCTGGCTGTGTTCTCTGCGACACGCTGCTGCTTCGGCTGTTCTTTCTGGGGAGTCAGCAATGCCTTCTTCCCAGAGGGACGTGCACTGCCTGTGTCCTGACAAACACACTCCAGCTGTTGGCTTTGGATCATACCAGGGGGTTTGGTGATCCACGAGGCTTCACTCTCCCATGCCGGGGCCATAGAACTGGGAGGACATGGGGCCACAGTCTCTGTTCATTGCACCGTGGCTGCAGCAGCTCGTACTTGCAGGGACACTTCTGCCTGTGCTCCAACACCTCACCGAGCAGCCTGGGCTGTTTCCAGGTGTTGTTCTGTGAGTTGGTGCCTGTGCCCTGGCTGCCCTGAGTCCTTACAAGGATGGGCTAAGGGGTGAACCCTCTATCTACAAACAAGCACATGCTTTGTCCTGTCCAGGGAATTGTGCTGGTGGGCCTTGGCAAGGAGAGAGGGAAGGCTCTTGCTCACCAGAGCTGACCTCAGACGTGAGGCTGCATAACAAGCCACTGCCAGTGCTGAGCAGGGTGAGCTCCACCTCAGCCCTGGGGAGCCCAGGGCCCTGCCTGTCTTCCCTCTCCAGCTGCCTGCACAGGGCATCTTTCCCAGAGGAAACTGCTTTTGGCTTCCATGCTGGCACTTGCAGCCCAGCCGGCTTGGAGCAGGGGTATGAGGAGCAGCAGGTGGGCAGATCCTTGGCAGCTGGAGCAGGGCACAGTGGACAGGGGAGCAGCTCAGCCTGTTTGGACAAGCCAGAGCTTGCAGCTCCTTGGGGACAGAGCCAAGCCCCAGGTCCTACTGCCACTGCTTTGGCCCCATCCGAGCACAAACCCTCCGGCCCTCCCCTCACTCCTTTTTCCTGTAAGATGTTTCTCCTCCAGACCCATCCTTTCCACAGGAGGCTTCATGGCTGTGGGTTCTCCTAAACACAGCATGCATCCCTAACGCAGAAAGACAACAGTGCCCTGTAGGATTGGAGATGTCGGTTTATTTTAACAGGTAATTTGGACAGTCACAGATACCAAAGCCGAGGGGATGTAGAACAGCTGTGGGCACGACTCCCCAAGAGCTGCCCCGGCCTGACACGGAGCACGTGGCAGCTGGGGGACCCAGGGGACCAGCTGCCTGCAAGGGCTGGAGGGGCAGAGCACAGGGGGGGCACACTGCCCCCCACAAGCAGCCAGGGGCGCTTCCCGCTGCTCTGCAATGAAAGGCTGAGGCAGGCAGCCGAGTCCCCAGGTGTCCTGCAGCACAGCAGAGCTGCCTACGCATGCTGGAGCTCAGGAGGGCCAGGCAGGAACGATCAGCTCTATGGGCAGGGGGCACAGTCCCAACACACAACACCGAGTGATTCCCTACACACCCATTTCCCTTCCCAGCCCACTGGTGAGATCATGCCCCAGAGCCATGGGTGCCCAGGCACCCCCCACAGCTGCAGCAGCAGGACAGGTGACATTCTGGCCCTGGAGCCACAGCTGCAGGGCAGAGGAGAGCTCTGCACTCTTGATTTCCAGGTGAGCAGGCCTCTGCACAGGGGCTCAAGTGAATGTTTTGTGGGCTCTGCTCTATGTCCCCCCAGCTGCTGCAAGCCATTCCCAAGCCCCCAACAGGCCAGACCCAGGGCACCAACTCAAGGCTGTCCCTCTCCTGCTACCCGGGAGTTGTGCAGGTTCCCAGGGCTGGTACCATCCCTGCCAAGCAGAGGAGAGAAAGTTCGAGCAGGGAGCAAGACTGAGGCATCTCCCCACACTGCCTTAGGTGGGTACATCCAGGGGGACAGAGCAGCTGCAGACAGATGTGCAGGTTGTTCTCAGGGACAGTACAAGCCCCAGCACCAGAACTCTGCCCAACCCTGCTCTGGGCCCCTGGGTTCGGAAGCTGGGGGGCTTGACCTGCCCCACAGCAGCTGGACCTTCCTACTTCCTTCCCTGCAACTACACAGCCTCCATCTCCCATTCTAGTAGCAAGGGAAGGAGCAGAGCAAAGCCAAGGGTCCCCCAAAGCCTGGCCTCCCACACTGCCAACTGCTGGTGTTCACGGGGGAAGGACAGGAAATATCCTGAAAACTCCCCCCATAGTCCCTTCCCAGGGACCAGCACCACTGTGCTGCCAGCACTGCAGGATAGATGGGACATGGACACTGGAACCCCACCAGTTTTTTGGGGTGCAGAGCCAGGCGGGGCAGAGTTCTTATAGGCTTGGGGCAGCCGCTGGCAGTCCAGGCCCAACCTGGGCACCTGTACTCACATTCCTCAGTCCCTGCCAGTCTGGCAGTGTCATGCTGCAGCCATGCTCCCTGCAGGACCCAGTAGTGTGGAGCTGAGCCAGGGCTGTTTCTCCACCCTCCCAACCCTGCTCCAGCTCTGCTCTAAATCCCATGGGAAAGGCAGACAGTAGTCCGGGGTCCCACTGGGATCCCTGCCTCAGGGCTAGGACTGAGGCCTGGACATGGGGCTGCCAGGACAGCTGCAGGCAGGTTTATTCCCAGCACAGGGCTGAAGTGAGGAACACAGGATGGGATATTCCATGCTCACTCAGCCAGGCCCTCAGACACAACCTCCTGAAGAGCCTGGGCTGGGGCTTCCCCACTAACTCAGCTCTGCCACCCAGTGCCGCTTCCCGGGGAAATGCCACAGTGATTTATAAATAAGTGTAAAAAGAGACCAATGCACCTTTTAAGCAAAGGAAAACCATGGGGAGAGTTATACAACCAGTGACTCGAGCACAGCCGAGGCGCAGATCAGGGAGCAGGCAGTGGGAGGCCCTTCCTGGGCCGGCCCCTGAAGCTGCCCGGCTCAGTGAGCCCAGCCATGCCCGCTGTGCTCCCGGCTGTGCCAGGCACAGCTAACGGGACAGGGGCGTCTGTTTGAGGGAGATGAGCACCGAGCGCATCCGCGAGACATCCTTGCTCTGCTTGCTGCTCTTGGGGTTGAAATCACACAGCTGGGCCACCTTCTCCCACTCAGAGCCTGGGGTCTCCTCCTTGGACTCCTTCAGGAATGCTTCCTCTGAGGCCCTGCAAAGACATTGAGGGGTGTCACTGGCAGACCCCTTTGCAAGGAGACTCCTCCTTCTGTCTTAAAAACCCTTGTGTCCCTGCTTCCTCTCCCTTTACTCCAGCTGATGAGCTCAGTGTCCTCTGGGACCCAGAGACACATGAAGCTCAAGTCTGCCTTTGGCTGCACTCACCCAAAACATCATTCATCCAGGGATGCGGGGGTATCCACCTGCTCCCAACACTTCTCCACCCCCCAGAGCAATCCTCAAAAAGGCCTAAAAGCCCACAGCTTTGCATCTTCAACCATCTCCCACAGAGGCATTTCCAGGAGCTCCACTCATCTCCTAAAACTCCACCATTTGGAAACACTCAGCTGCATCATCCTCCCTCTGGTACCTCACCAGAGCCCAGTACCTCCCAGCAACCCCCCTTCCCTGGGCTGGGCAGGCAGTGCTGGGGCCGGGACCCCCAGAGCCTGCGGGGCAGGATATGGTGTGTAAGAGGCACATACACGTAGCCAATGACATCGGCGTCCGGCTGCTGGTAAAAGGCTTTGTCAGCGATCCTAGCCCCGGGCACAGAGAGAGAGAGAGCGGAGCGGAACGACAGGCAGGCAGAGGGTTAGAAAGAGAGAACAGAGGGGGTTAGTCCTCCCAAAGAGTGACCCACACACTGCAGCACACCAGGAGAACTTGGAGCCCAACCGTGCCCCCCTGTGAGCCCCACGCAGGGGCAGGGGGCACCAAGATCCCAGGGTGATCCCAGTGTGGTCCCAGCCAGGGCAGCTCTGCACAGCCACCGGAGCTACTCCAAGACCTGGGGTCTCTCCCCTTGCTTGGCAAGGCTCCGTCCCTGCAGGGCTGGGCCCCACTGTGGGGAAAGAGATCCCCAGACATCCCAGGGAGGCAGACAGTCCTCTTGGCCATGCTGACCCCAACGTACCTGTTGTTTGCTCGGTTCTTCTCCATCTGCTCATTCTGACGCAGGTTCCACTCCTCCAGGTCCTTCTTGGCCTTCTCACGCCATTCCTGCTCAGTCACCTTCGATGCCGCATCTAAGGCCCGAGTGAGACAGAGCCCATCAGCCACGCTGGCACCCACTGCGTGTGCTGGGCAGCCCCTCGGCAGGCAGGACAGCTGCAGCCCCCCACACCTGTCCCCAGTCCCCACCAATACTGGCCAAAAGACACCCCTGCCCCAAGGATAGCAAATCTTTGGCAGGAGCACAAGACATCTCCCTGGGACGCAGCAGGGTCACCAAGAGGTGAGGGACCCCAAGGGCTCTGACTGCCATGTCACTGGGTGCCACAAGCACAGGGGGCACACGTGGCCTTGGGTCTCACCCAGCTCCTCCAGGCGCTTCTTCTGTTCCTCCCTCCACTTGCGGATGCTCTCGGGTTCCTGGGTCAGCCGGTCAGCCTTGGCTATGGCTGCGTAGGCATCCGTGGGGCCGTTGGACTCCTGCAGGACATGAGCACCTCGCCATCAGCACCAGCGTTTCAAAGAGCCCCGCCCAGCCACTTCCAAGGGCTTGGCAGCAGTCAGGACTCCACACTCCCAACACTGACAAGCCAAGATAGGAGGTAGGAAGGGTGACAGCTTGGGACATGAGGATCAGTGTTCCCAAAGTGCTGCTCAAGCTGCTGTCCCAGCCTCAGGCCCTGTCACCTAAAGCCTTCCCAGCATTTCCCTCCTTGACTTGCTGCTTGCTGCCACCGCAGCTCTTGTATTCTCTGGGCAGCCCCACTGCACAGGGCAGACACTGGCCTTGGAACTCCTCCCCAGGGATTCCCTGGCCCTCACTGGGGCCCAGGCAGCCCCAGGACTGAGCTGCTTCCCTCACATCCGAGCTGAGGGCCCTGCCAGGCGCAGCACTTCCCCTAACACCTTCACTGGCCAGATGCCCAGTCTGACACCAAGCTCAGCAATGGGATTACAGCTTTCTTCCAAGATCCTCAATCTAATTAAGTCTGTCCCATTACTGATGCGATTATCATCCTGTAAACCAGGCATGGGCAGTGCATATGCCCCACTGCTAGGTACCGAGTGGGGTGAAAGGCTTGTCAGACACTGGCACTACTGACAGCAGAGCTGGGCTTCACGCTCCCAAAGGGATCTGAGACCCAGATGGGTCCCCTCAAAACACCCCTGACCACAGGGCAAGTGGTTTTCATGGGAGATACAAGTCCCATGGCAGCCCTACCCTGGCTCTGGCCTCTGTCAAGAGATGTTCCCCCCTGCCCCAGAGGCCTCCAGAAGCTACCCAGGCTGGAGAGAGGGGGCTTCCATGGGGAAGGACGATTTGTCACCTGCTCTTAGGGCTCAGGCATTCCTTCATGGCACAAGCCACCTGCAAACAGATGTGGGGCAGGTCATGGCAGGTGGGACACATCTCTTCAAAGAGAATGGAGCAGCCAGGACTCCCGCAGGAGACCCAGACCTTTCCAGGAGCACCGCAGCTGTTCTGCAGCTGGATAGCAAACTCTAGTCAATGCTGGGCGCAGAGCAGCAGAATGCTGGCCCCACACCCACCCAATCCCCCTTAGCACCCCTGGGCCGGCAAAAGGCTGAGGTCTCACCTGAAAGACATCTCCATTGACAGTGGCTCCTCCATTCTGGAAACCTGCTCAAGAAAAATGAAGAGAGAAAGAAAAACACAACTATGGCAGCTGCAGGTGATCCCAGAGGGTTGCTGTTCACGAAACTACATCAAATCAGTCCCTGGGAGTTTGTCTGTGCCTTTTCAGCCCATCCACAACACCCCCACAGTGTCCTGTCCTTGGTGGGATTCAGCGAGCACTTCTCACTCTCCCACACAGAACTCTGCAGGTGTTTATGTCTTTATGGTGTTTTCACTGGTGTTTAATCTTATCTGAAGATTAGAGAAACTGCTCCAGCACAAGACTGCCACAGGCTGCTGCTCTGACTTTAGAAAGACAACCTGACCAACCCCAGCCTGCAGAGGCTGCTGATGGACAGCCGCCAGCCAAGTGCCGAGGCAACTCTCCAGGGACACAGCCCATGGAAACACTTCATGTGCTCCACCAGGACAGGAGGGCATGCCTGCAGGCCGAGGTCCTTGGGAGCCCACCTGGGATGAGCTGCAAGGTCAGGGTTGGGAATGAGGCACCATCTGTCCCTACAGCCCCAGAGAGCTGCACACCAGGGTCACAAAGCCAGCCCAGGCAGGGGGCTTTGTGCTGCCAGGAGAGAAGAGGCTTTGAAGGAGTCACACACCAGGCCCTGAGCTTTCCCCAGTGACCACAGGGCTTCTCCTGCCCAGCTAGCTGCAGGCACAGACAGTGCAGCTCAGGCCAGCACTGTCCCCAGGGTGCTCACCCCCACGACTACACCCAGCTCCAGCCCGTCTGACTGCATTTATCACTGTGGCTGTCAACATCTCTCCAGGCCCAGATCTGCCTCCATGGCCCTGTGTGCAGAGCTCTGAAATCACTGCTCCACAGCCAGCATGAGGAGACCCTGTGGGGCTGGGTTAGGGGAAGGAGTCAGAGCCCTGTGGCAGCAGTGCCCCTATGTCCATGCACAGAGCAGATGCCAGAGCCCCTGCAGACCGGAGCCAAGAGATCAGAATTAGCACATTCTACCTGCAGGGCCTGGGACCACAACGTTCCCAATGGCAATGTCTTCCATTTTGCTTCCCAAAGGGCTCTCCTGTCTGTGGGGACAGTAACAAGGCTGTCATTGCTCCTCAGTGCCGCCTGGCTGCCCTTTACACTGCCATAGCTGGGAGCACTGAAACATGGAGTCAGGAGACCATCCAACCCAGGAAACCCAGCCTGAGCACAAGGGGAAGAAATCGCCCCATGGCTGGCACATCCCAGCTCAGGATTCACCTCACATCCCCGAGGTTCGAGAAGCCCTTTGGGCCCAAGCACAGGCCCAGACAGCCCTTGCTGGGATGCCAGCCTGGCCCACAGGGTCACCCTGCCACCGGCCCACAAGGTGCAGCACAGACCCCATCACCCACTGGAGATGCTGTGCATCCCCCGGGGACCCCAGCCCCGCGTGGATGCGGCCCGGAGGACCCTTCCCTGCCTTCGAGCCAGAAGGTGGCACAGCCCTCTGTTACCCCACGAGGTCGCAGGCCCGCCCGTGCCCAGCGGGAGCGCAGCCGGGCAGCCCCCGC
>VZTG01009144.1:835684-859337 GCA_013397845.1 Melanocharis versteri | reverse complement strand
CACGGGCGGCCCAGCGGGACGAGGGGTGCCAGGCAGGACCCACCCGGCGGGACCGGAGGTAGCGGGCAGGACCCACCCGGCGGGACCGGAGGTGCCCGGGCAGGACCCACTCGGTGTCCGGCAGCCCCCGCGGTGACGGGGGCAACTCCCGGGGGGCTTCGGCTCATGTCCCCCACCTTGGGCCAAGGGCCCGCTCCCACAGCAACAGGCTGCCCCCCCATCCCCGGCCTGCTCCGGGAACACCCGAGCAGCCCTCGGCACGCTTCGGAACTCCTCGTACGTCCGCCGGGAACACCCGAGCGGTGCTCGGCACGCTTCGGAATTTTACGTGTGCCCGCCGGGGACACCCGAGAGCGGCCACCGCCGCCGATGGGATTCGGGCATCTCCGGACAGGCCCTAGAGCACTTCGGTTTTGTCCGGAATGCGGCCCAGCAGTTCCGGCGGCGGCCGATAAACAGCCATTGGCCGCGCCGCGCGGGGCTGGGGTGGAAGTGGGGGCGGGCAGCGTCACTTCCGGAGAGTGACGGAGCGGCGGGTCAGAGGCGGCGGCAAAATGGCGGCGTCTGAGGAACGGCAGCTGACGGCGGAACAGACCGAAAAGCTGCTGCAGTTCCAGGTGCCACGTCCCGGGGGACTCGTGCCGGCTGGTGGGAGCGGGGGAGGCGGTGCATGGACACGGAACGGGCTGAGCTGAGCTCGCTCCGCCGGCGCTGGGGGGTACGGGGCTCACAGAGCCGGGTAGGCCCCTCCTGGAGCGGGGTGTCATGCTGGGCCTGAGGGGACGGTGAGAGGAAAGACACCTGTGGTCTCAGTCCTGGCCGGAGTGAGTGAGGCTTCCGTGCCCCCAGTACTTTGTCGGGGCCCTGTTCTGTCATCGCTAACTGGGGAGGTGAGAGGTGGCTGCTGAGTAAACTCCGTGCAGGAAAAACTCCTTGGTGAGTCCCGGCCATTTTAATTGGTCTGAAAATTTTCCTTGTCGTAGCTGGAGACCCTTTCCTGGCACTAAAGTAGCGTTATCCAGTGAGTTTCTGTGGAACATGGTTCCTGCCCCTCACGACTGGGTAACGCCAGTGGAGACTCTAATGATCTAAGCTGTGTCTGCTACACAACACGGGCAGGGTCGCTTAACCTTCGGTTTGCGAGGCCTGGGGCTGTGTAGCAGATGAATGATCATAAACACATCTGAAGATGTGCTTTATTGGGGGGAAAACAGTGCTGGGCAGCTGAAATACTTAGGGTTGCTCAGTGATGAGTAATTAAATGTGCTGAGCAATGAAAATTACTGTCAGGTGCCTTGGGTTTGTTTCTGAGCTGTAGGACATCATGTGATGTCCCTTGGAATGCAATTCTTTTACAAACACAGTGATTACTTTTAAGAGTGTTTTGTCTGCTTTTGTTGCTTTACATTAATTTCTTTGAAGACTGTGCTTTGGAATTTTGGTGTGATGTAGTTGTAGATTTGAAGGGACTCCAGAGGTACCTGGCCCTGCCTTCCCCAGGTGAGAGTGCGGGTGTTCATCATTCCACACATTGACTTCCCCAGCCTTCACCTGATCCACAGCCCCCTTAACTTAATTAATGTGCTGAGGTGTTTTCTCCTGACTGGACCTGTGAGAACCTTGCTTTACAGATGTCCCCTGTAAATCTGCTGCAAATTGAGCTGTTCGGGCCGTCAAATTAATTACAGACAAAGGGCACAGAGCAGCATTAACTGTTGCTGTCCCCATGCTGCTTGGTGAGTAGGTGAGGGTTTTGCTCATGTGGGTGTGCAAAAGGTCCCGTTCTCTTGCTGTGAGATATCCTGGTTCTTGCTCATTTGCTTGGTCTGGGCAGATGGGGCCAGCTGCTCTCACCACTGCCCCTGCTGCTGTTTTCAAACCCCTGTGGGCAGCTGTGAAACGAAAGAATCTTGTTTCCCGATGCTCCCTGGTGTTGTCATGGACAGAGGGATGCCAGGGAACCAGGAGACGGAAGGAAGGATTCGTGCTTTAGTCCAGCTTCCTGTCAAGCCCTGGTTTGAGGCACGGGGAAAGGCTCCTCAGGCTGTAAAGCGGAGACATTTTTTCAGTTAGGAGACCACTGTGTGCAGAGCCAGATGTGAAAGCTGTGGTCCAGAAGGCTTGGGTACCAGCCAGGATCCTCACTCTTCTGTTTCCTGGGGTATGTTGGATCAGCTTTCTCCAGGGCTAAGGACAGATCCCGCTGGTGATTCCTTCTCCTCTGATATGTCACACCTGGCTGAGAAGGGCTCAGGTGTGAGTCCTGCTGCTTCCTCGAAAGTAAATCACTCCACCTGGAAGAGATTTTTTTCTCAGACTCCAACAGGAAGAATGTCCTGTTTGGAGAGATTGGCTAAGTCTCATTAAAATAATTTGTATGTCGCCACAAGTCAGCTTGAAAAGCCTACAGAGATCCCTGCTGACTTTTCAGGGAACGCTTCAGTGTTTTCAGGGATGAGTTCACACTTCGTGATGTGCCATCATAAGTAGGTTGTACAGCATTCCATGGTGACAGAACATTGCACTTCGACAGAAGGTTTTATCCCACTGCAGTGTGAATAGAGCAGGAGAGCAGACTAGGAAAGAAGGCCAGATGACAGAGATGAGGTAAGGAATAGTAGAAGGCCCTCAATTAAATAGAGAGCCAGAGGGAAGCATTGAAGGACTGCTGTTCACCCAGCAAACAGCTGTTCGGGGTGAAGATGCTGTTGCCCTAAACTGTTTATCCTACTTCTGCTGGAAAGTGCACCTTTCCAGACAGAGGTGAATGTGGTGTCCTGTCCTGAGCTGTTGGGCACAGTTCTGTGTTAGTGCCTGCTCTGCATTAATTCCACTGATGTTTGCGTGGTGGGTCCTGTAGTGCTCGTACAAACAGCTTTGCTGGCAGAATGCTGAAACCAGCAGCTTCCCTCTTGTGGGCAGGGCTGGAACAGGGCAGCTGTCTGCACCCTGCTGGGGCGGGTTAGTGAAGGAAAAAAAAAACAGTAGGGAGAGCTGGGATAAACTTGAGATGAAAGCAACAAAGCCTCTTGCATGCTTTCAGCCTCCCATTTACTGCTGGAGAACTGGCTAATAATGTAAGGGAATAAAAGCATCTGAATTTTTCATCTGTCAAGACCTCGCCATCCTGACATTTGCAGAGAGAAGTTTGATGTGAACAGTTTAGGAAAGCTGTGGAGATACGATTCATTTGGGAGATGGAAGAAACAGCAGAGCAGCTTTTGTAGGATCTGGTTATTGATCTGTGCCCATTACACTTGGGCTGATGTCTGATATTGTAGTATGCTAATGTAAAGTAATGGAGTGTTATTTGCAAAAGTATTGGCACTCATATCATCTCTGACTTCAGCTGGGGAAAACGGAATGCTCAAGACTGGATATGGCTCTGATTTAGGGGAAGGAGGAAACATGAAACTCCAGGCATCTTTCCCACTCAGTGTATTGATCAAAACCCTCAGAAAGGCATTTGCTGTAATACGCAATGAGAAACTCTTGGTTAAGGCTTTTTTCCAGTTAGAACCCAGATGTTCTTTACCCTTGGAAACGTAATTCTCTGGAATTTGGCAGTGGGTTGGGAAGTGAGAGCAGTGCCAGTTAGTCCTGTGGACTTGCATCTCTTGTGCGGTGTTTCAACATCGGAGTGTATCTGCAGAGGCAACAGTTTCGTAAGTCCACTTTACAACCTTTGTCCACTCAGGGGTATTCCTTCTGCTTTTGAAGCATGAAATTGTACTTTCCACTACTTCAGTATTGAGAAGATTCTGAGCAGTCTCAAAGGTGAGAGATACAAATAATTGCCTCCAGTAAAAGCTTCATTATGCTTTACAATAACACTCTTGTTTTGTGTGGTGGTTGAGAAGGCAGTATTGAACTTTCCTGGCATTTGTGGAATTTAATATTTTGTTTTTGAAATATTGGCCACTGTGTTGAGCTTGGATTTATTTGAAGGTTTGAAAGTGCTGGTTTAATGGGACTAATTTTAACTACTTCCTATGTGTGTAAGATACATGCTGTTAAAGACAGCTAATAAGAGACCACAGTGGGTAGGATCTGAGCAGCAAGGTTTGAAGATGCTGGTTATTCTCTTAGCCCTGAATTATTATCTGGTTATTCTCTTAGCCTTGAGTTATTCTCTGAGCCCTAAGAATGTGTTCATTTGCCATGTACATAAGCTTGCAGCTGAGCAAGGTTCACCAGAGATGCTGTGAGTGGGGCAGTGGAAACGATGTGGCATTTCAAGTTTCTGATCTGTTTCTGTGACTTGGTGAAGCAGGGGCTGTAGGAATGTCATGGGGGTGATAATGACCAGTATCAGTGTTTGCCAGCAAAAGTTGTCTGAAGTGGCAGTTGAACTGTGGTCCTGCCATTCCTTACATCGGGTGTGGGTCATTTTGAACCCTGGTGTGTCTCCCAGAATATCTTGGAGCTGTGGTGTGTCCAGTGGATCACATCAACAAGGTGTTGAGTTTTAAAAGCTGCCTTTGCACAGGCAGTTTCTTCCTGCAGTGTTTAATTGTGCAGCCTCATTGATCAGACGAGTGGTGGGAGCGCTCGGCACTGTGCTGCTTGGAGTGGCTTTGTCACTTCTGGTTTGAGTTGAGAGCAGCTGAATTAAGATGCTAAGGAGAAAAAAAAAAAAACTAAAAAGAAATTCACCTCCCTGAAGAGCTCGTGTAGAAGACTGAGAAGTGACTAGAGCTGCCTGTCACTGTGGTGCTGGTCAGGAAGGGTGAAGTTGGCTGGCTCTGGTGCCTCTCTGGAACTCAGAAGGTCTTGCTAATACTGCAGTGATTCAGTGCTCATTAAATGCTTGTTGATCGTTCTGCTGCTTTCTGACCTAAAACTGCAGAAGCATTTTGCATAATTTAAAAAGGAGGGAATGCTTGGTGATGTTCTTAGTGCTCACAGATAATCCATGCATTTAGAGACAAAGGTGTGAATGAGTTTCTGAATCTTGTAAATTTTGTAAACACCAGCAGAATTTCCAGGGTGTTGAGAAATGGTGATCAGAAGACTTTCAAGGCTTTGGAATAAAGCATTGTGACTCCGCTGTAAAATCAATTAATTGAGTAGATTGCAGGTGCCTTTAATGATGTCCTTCTAAAAAGACAATTAAATGCCTGCTGTAGGGGTTCAGCTTAAAAAAATAAAGTCAGAATGCAAAATAAATAGAATAAAAAATAAAGTCAGAATACAAACCCTAAATTTTACTCTGTGAAGCATATCTTTAAAAAAAAGATGGCTGAACTAAAACATTAAATGATGAAACTGAGTGATAATCAAAGGTATTCTAGCAGCAACAGCTGAGTTCAGTGAGCTTTATTTCTTCTCTGAAATCCAGTTCTGCTGTGTTCCCTTGGAAGGCTTGCTGCAGACTTACTTTTTAATAAATATTTATACACCACTGAACAGCGACTTGAAGTGCTTTTTTTCTGAGCTTCTGCAGTCACAATGCTTTAAACAGTCTGATTGATTCTGTGCAGCAGAATGAAACAATGATTTTTGCCCAGTAGGTTGGAGAGGTGGTGGTGATTTGGAGACTTTGTGAGAAAGAAGCCAAGAAATGCTCAAAAGTTTGAACTGAGCCCAGAGATTGAATAGGGCATTTGTCCACAGTGTTTGTTGCTCGGGTGGAAATGGCATGTGGAATGTACGAATGGGGGCAGGGAGGGGAATAGATGCACCATCCTTCTCCAGTAAAAAAAACAACTCCGTGCATTCTTAAATGGTCAGCCTGTCAGGGGCGTGTCAGGGGCTTTTCAAGGAAGCAAGGAAAACGTCTGCTCAGACCTTAAACCAAGCGCAGTGGGGAGAGATGTTTCTGTGGCACAGTGACAGGGATGTTCCCTTCAGCAAGCATTTGTCTCTGTTCAGGAGATACTGATGTGGCTTCCTGTAATAACAGACACAATTGTTTGATCTTCTGTGCAGAAATTCTGATTGGCACAGGGTTAAAATACGCCCAGTGGCTTTGAGGTTTGCCAGTGTGTTTGGACTGTTTTCTGTTTCGGGCCCCGTGTTGGACTGTTTCTGCTTTTTTTACTACACTGTTTACTATACTTTTTTTACTTCCCCTGTGATGCTGGGAACATCACATTCAGTAATGCCTGGCTCATTTTGGTTTTAGTTTCTGTTTATGCTGGCAGTGAGTGAAGTAACAGTCATCTTGAATTTTCAGAAATGCTTCGTCTGTATTTTGAGTTCGAGGTGATGTTTGAGGGCATTGGCCCGGCACATCTTTTCAGAGTGAAGCCTGTGGGCAGTATTGTGTTAAGCCCTTGACTGTGCTGAGTGCTGTTGTAGTGACAGACCTTGGGCACACTGAGAGTTGGCTGGTGCTGGAAGAGTGCGAAGGCCTGTTGGAGGCCTCCTGTGTGTTTCTAGATTTGAGTTGGCTCAGGTCACTCTGCTCTTAAACTCAGAGCAGGGCACTTAAAAAATGAGCATTGTGATAATGTGTTGTGGTAACTCCCATTGTGTGCTCATGTGCTGTTAAGAACAGTAAAAATGCAACACTTCCTGGCACTCATCTGCTTTTATTCTCCTTCTTTAGGACTTGACTGGCATAGAGTCCATGGACCAATGTCGCCACACACTGGAGCAGCACAACTGGAATATAGAGGTACCACTGAAAATGAGATTTCTTGCAGTTTCCAAGTACCTGGATTAAATGCAGCCCTCTGTGGGGGGTGGAGGGGGGCCCAACCAGTAAGATTAATCTGTCCACCCCTGGATTTACCCAAGTAGCTCTTTAGAGCTGTATCTGCACACGTCTGGAGAGCTGGTTTCAGCCACACACAGCAGAGTCATTATGGCTGTGAACAATCCCTTGACTGGCACACAGTGTGGCCTCCCGTGGAGCCTGTGTGCTGGCTGCCATGGAGAAGGCTTTCCACATGGAAAAGAGCACCGGTGGTTGCTGTTTGTCAGGAATTGTGCTTATCCAGTGCCCTGGGGCTGTGGACAAGTAATACCCACCATCAGTGTCCAAAGTATAAAAAACGTAAAATGCCTGAAACCTCCCTTTGCTCTTTCTTGTGTCAAAGGCAGCTGTGCAGGACCGACTGAATGAGCAAGAGGGTGTCCCAAGTGTCTTTAATCCTCCTCCAGCGCGGCAGTTGCAGGTCAACACAGCTGACCACAGGATCTACAGCTACGTTGTCTCAAGGCCACAGCCAAGGGCAAGTTATCTTACAGTGGATTTTGTCCTGCTTCTTGGCTGACTCTCTATGAGCACAGAACTTGCAAGCAGGGAAAGAAATTGTTTTCTTTGCATGCTGTTATCTCCTTTCTAAATATTTTGTCTTACGAAAACAAAATGTAGAGCTGTTCCTTCAGTTTCTGTTACTGCTGTGGAGATTTTCTCTATGGTGTGATTCACAGTATGAGGACTTTTTTTGTCATAGGCTGTCTTGCTGTGGTGTAGTAAAGCCTTTTGATCAGTTGAATTGGAGCAAAGGACTGTCCCCTCCATGTAGCAGTGATAACATTTTTCTTTTTAGAACCCCTCTTAAATGTGTATTAACTAGAATACAGTATCAATTACTTTCATTAATGTTTCACAAACGAATTTGCACAAGCGCCTGTAAGACTGTTTATCTCTTTGTATAGTTAAGAAAATTAGCACAGAGCAAAAAGCATTGCTGCTTGAATAGTCAGTGAGACCAGCTTTCAGATGTGTCACATTGAATTCTGAATGAACCACGCTGGTCACATTTGATTTGGCATGTCTGAATCCAGGAACTAGCACTGAGGTTTTTTTCCTGTGGTTGGAGCACTGATACCACACACGTGTCTGGGTGCTTGGTGTTGGTGGACACTTTGCTGTAGCAGGGGTGGAGGCTGTTCTAATTCCTTATTTGTAATTGCAGGGCCTGTTAGGATGGGGTTACTACTTCATAATGCTTCCATTCCGATTTACCTATTACACGTTACTTGATATATTTAGGTAAGTCCTTGTTTGTGCTGACTCACGTATTGACTGCATCAGGGAACACATGAGCCCAGATTTGGCTGGATCTCTGTCACTTAGATCTTTAAGCCTCATGGCAGATTTTCCATTTGATTCCTTAACTGGCATTATCTGTAGCCTTGTGAAGTTCCTATGCTGTTCAGTAAGAAATAAATCTTACTGCAAAGAAAAAGAGCACCTTGCAGCTCTGTAAACGAAGTGTTTAATTGAAGCTCTAACTCCACGCAGCTTTACAGTCTGAGTGCCCCACAAAGGGGTTGCAAAACAGTGTCCAACTGTTTGGTATTCTTGGACAAACATCAGAATTGTGTCCCATTGGGCCGGGCTGCAGGTTAACCTGCCCTCATTCCTGGATGTTATTTGGCAAAACCCAAACTGTAAACACCTCTGCTTTATTCCCTTTGGTGTCTATTACCTCTTCTCCCTTTACTGCCCTAAAGCACTGACTCTTCTTGTCTCCTTTACCGCATTGATAGAGGGAAAAGGGAATGGTAAGGGTGGTAAATAGCCAGCAGTCCTACCATCTGCACTGGTTTGGCAGTTTTCCCTGTTATATTACTTTTTTTTCCCATTAAAGACATTTGCAAAGTTTAGTGTATCTTCTGTGCATCAGTAGAACTAAACACCACTGATGTCTACCCCCCAGTGAAGCTTTTTCAGCTTCAGAGGAATGACAGTTTCATAAGACTCCTAGTGTAATGTTCTCTTTCTGCAACTCTTTGTACATTGGAATCGTTAGTTCTGGATTAGCAGAAATGCAGTTTTCAAAGTTATCTGGACAAAACTGTGTGGCTTTTAACAGCCCATCTTTGACTAAATTCGTCAAACCTTCTGCTGTTGGTGTGGCTTATGCCTGATGCTTCAGAGGAAGCTGAAACTGTTTAATCACACAGAATTTGGATCCTTACTGATCCCTGGCGTGAGATGATACTGGATTGGGGGTTGGTTCAGTAGCAGTGGTATCAGTTTGGAGCAGGTGTCAGTTTAGGTTCAGATTATAAATGTTCAAGGATCTTAGCTGGGACTTTTTTTCCCCTTTATGAATCCCAGTGACTGTGGAAAAGAAAACCTGTTCTCCAGGAAGTCATTGAGCTGAATTTCCAGTGTCCTTTGCTTCCTTCCTAGGTTTGCTCTGCGTTTTATACGCCCTGATCCTCGTAGTCGGGTCACCGACCCCGTGGGTGACATTATTTCGTTTATTCATATGTTTGAGGAAAAATATGGGAGGATACACCCTGTCTTCTACCAGGGAACTTACAGCCAGGTCAGTGTCACATGTTGGTGCATAGATCCTGGGGAGCTGGCCAGTGGGGATTTTGCCACACAATATCAGGGCCTACATGGCAAAATTGCTTTTCATCTACAAGCCCAGCGTTTATCCCCCAAACTCTCTTAACAGGGTAATGGAGAGCTAGTGAACAAGTGTATTGGGAAACCAGTGTCTGCCAGGCTTGATGATTTGCCAAGCCTACAAAGTTGGAAAGCAAAGCTGCTCTGGCTGTTCCTCGACCGTCTGTGTGACTCTGTAGCCGACAGCTTTTCTTTGTAATCCTGCCTTTGTTTTTATAAACTGGTGTGCTGTGCCAGAGTCTGTCCTTCTGTTCACCAAATTGGGATTAACTGCCTGGGCTTGTATCACAATACAACTTCACGACAGTGCAGGGCCTCAATACTGAGAGAGAGCCCCTAAGAAATTATGGGAGGTGAGTGTTCCATATATCAAATCTGAGGGGGCTTTCTGTAGAAGAGGAATGTCCCCGGGACACTGCCTCTTCCACAGCTCTCAGCCTGGCCAAGGGAAAGGTCTCCTGCAGTGCATCCCATCAGACAGTTGGATCAGCACTGCTTCCCAAGTGCCTGGGAAAAAAGTGTCAAGTCCCTGTCTGTTCCACACTGCACAGCGATGGAGCTCACTGCCTCTGCAGCTGCTTTAGGCTCCTCTGTCATTCCTGGAATCCAAACTTAAATAATCCTGGAATGGTTAGGCTACCAAAACTCAGTGCCAATAAAACAGGGAGCATTTTGTGCACTTATCCTGTGGTCTTGTTAAAAATGCTCTTGGGTGGGTGGAATGCAGACACTGTAGATGTGGAAAGGGAGGGATTTTTTTCTTTGTTGTCTGGTTTTTGGGGAGCCTGCAGCATTATTTATTACTTGTTTAAATAAAATTTTCCTTTGGTGTGATCAGAAGATTGTGTCCTGTACAGGCTCAAGGGAAGGCTCAGCCTTGACCATGTGAGTCCAAGGCATGAAGGAGGGTCTTCACTGCCAGCTGAGTCTGGTGAGGCAGCTGAGGTGTCAATCCATGTCATTGCATACCCAGTTTCACTGCAGGTTCAGTGTTCTCCAAAGCCACATCCTGAGAGGATATGAAAGAACACCATTGCAGCCCTCTTAAATAAAGGCTTATTTAGAAGGTCTGACAGGTTCATCTTCCACTGCTGCTTCACTAAAACCTCTCTAGTGGCAGAGCAATGGCCTAGGTCACACGAGCCTTGTGGGTGCTGCTTTCCCCTTGCCCAGAAACCCTGTAACTTTATCTCCTCTGCTCTTATGCCAAGGCACTGAATGATGCCAAGCGGGAGCTGCGCTTCCTGTTGGTTTATCTTCATGGAGATGACCACCAAGACACAGATGAGTTCTGCCGGTAGGTAGGAGAGTTTCCCAAGTAGTTGTCTTTGCACTTGAAATGCAGCTTCCCTCACACAGTCTCTTCTCATTCCCCAGCAATACACTGTGTGCACCTGAGGTCATCACCCTCATCAACACTAGAATGCTCTTCTGGGCTTGCTCAACCAATAAACCAGAGGGATACAGAGGTGAGTGTGCCCCTCCTGAGCTTTACCTGTCCCCTCCTGTCTCTGGAACAAGCTCTTTGACAAATTTACACGTGTGAAATGCTCCGTTGTATTTTGTGCAAGTAGACAAGAGATGTCAGGATTGCATAGGGAAACACATGTGTTGCTTTCCTGGGATATCTCAAAAGGTTTTGATGCCAGGGAAATACATTCTGATCTTCACCTCCACCATTCTGTGTGTTTCTGGACAGTCTTAGTTCTGTACTCATTGCTGTGGGCATTCAGGCTGCTTTCAGTGCCTTGTCAGTGGGAGTTGGTGGGTGTGTGCTGGGGATAAACTGAGTGCGGAAACAAGTATCCAACTAGATGTATCCTTAACACTGGCTCCTGTGATGCCTGAGGGCAGGAGGGACTTCTTAGGTGCATTCTTTCCCTTTCTGAGGCAGTCATCTCAATCCACACCCGGTCTCTGTGTCTCCTCAAAAGGCCACAGTGTTTGAGAGCTGTTGATACCTGGCCAGACGGCATTTTGGTGAGGTTTTGCTGCAAATGGAGGCTTTTCCCAAAGTTCTGTTGATGCCTCCTGTGTTGTTTCCGCGATTTCTGTTTCATGGTCAGGAAAATGCTACATTTGGGTCACTCTTGGCTCCATAGTTCTTGCTCCCAGTTACCAACAACTTGAGAGAACAGCTGTCTGAGGAAACAGTCTTTGACTCATTCCTGTTTCATTGCTGCAGTGCTTTGGAGTCACAGCCTGGAAAGCAGAGCTGGAAGGGATCATGGCCTTCCATTTAATCTCTGAGCTGCTCTGATTTTGTTTGGGGGGCTCCACTGGTAACAATGGCTCCAAGCTGCATGATGTACCGTGTGTGTTTTATGGAGGGGATCAACAGCCATATATGAACAGTGACTTAACCCCCTAATCTGCTCCACTCCCTGCTTCAGACAGAGCCTGCCTCCAGAAAAACCAACCTAAATTTGTTCAGAAATTTGTTCAACAGGGACATACTGCCATCTCCCCCATGACAGTTTCTTCCAGAGTCCAACCATCCCTAATCACCTGAGCAAGTCATTGTGCTTGTCCTGTGTTTCTCTTCCTGCAGTTTAAACGCATGGCTTTGTCCCATTTTGAATGGACATTCAGGGCCATTTATTTCCTTCCTGCTTGACTTAAAGAGCCTTTTTTGGTTACTTGAAAGCTTGTTTTTTTTCCCGTCAGTCTTTGTGCTCCCAAAGCCATTTCCTCCTTTTGCTAACTTACAGGGTTTAATTTTCAAAATGGAGCCTGAGGCCTTTTCTGCCTTGGAAGAGAGAATGTCTGGGGAAGGTGCTTTCCTTGGCACTCAGCGATGGGAGGCATTTGTGCTGTAGCCCTTGGTGGCCCTTGTGGATGGGGCAGTGACGTTTGTGCCTGTTCCCAGTGTCCCAGGCTCTGCGGGAGAACACGTACCCGTTCCTGGCCGTGATCATGCTCAAGGACCGCAGGATGACCGTGGTTGGGCGGCTGGAAGGCCTCATCCAGGCTGATGACCTCATCAATCAGCTGATGTACATCATGGATGCCAACCAGACGTACCTGGTGTCCGAGCGCCTGGAAAGGTAGGCAGTGACCAGAGCTCCAGCAACACAGACCTTGAGGGGCAGGCTCTGCTCTGTCCCCTTCCTCCTTCCAGACACCGTGTGTAGGCACATAGCTCAGCACCTCCTGTTGTGTAACACAGCCCACGGGCTCTCCTCTTACCAGGGGCATCATCAGTCCATAAATTCAGGCCACCTTATAGCCAGCGAGCCAGATGTGTTGCACACACAGTCCCACCACTGAAAGGTGGATGTGAGTACTCTGCTCTCTGCAATTGGAGCACACCTTTGGCATGCTGGAGCTTTGCAGGGAAAGCTTGGACACCAGCTAGTAGGATCCAAGTGGGAGCAAAGGCATTGCAGGCAGGAGAGCTGGTGTCCACATCCAGCTGGCGAGTGTGTGCTGCTGCCTGGGCTGGCTGTGCTGAGCTCTGGCTGCTTTTCTGGTGGGGCTTCACAAGTCCCTGGTGACTCTTAGGGATGTACAGGTTGTGTCCAAAACAGGATCCCCACCTTCTGACCTTCTGTCTGTCCCTCCTCTGCCCCACACTCTGTGTGGGGACCCTGTAACATGTTTCAGTTTCTGAAATGTGCAAGGAATTACCTGAAGGAGATAAAACCAGGAGTCTCAAATACGAGGCAGGAATCCTGAGCACTGTTTTTGTGCTGTCTGTCAGCTCTGTCCAGCTGCAGGGGTTCAGAAGCCTTTTAAGTTCCGTTCTACTCATTCTTGGGAAGCACTTTGTGTGTGAGGGACTGTGGGGACCTGGCTTGGCCTTTTGGGAGCTTGTGGTACCCCAAGGCATTACCTGCTGGGTGCTCCTCTGAGTCGGAGGCTGTCCCTGCACCCTCGGGTCTGCCCTCAGCCTGCCACCCCCTCACTTTAGGGCCTGTTAGCCCTGACCACTTTCCACTCATGTTTGCAGGGAAGAGAGGAACCAAACCCAAGTCCTGAGGCAGCAGCAGGACGAGGCGTATCTGGCATCCTTGCGTGCGGACCAGGAAAAGGAGCGCAAGAAAAAGGAGGAAAGGGAGAGGAAGAAGAAGAAGGAGGAGGAAGTGCAGCAGCAAAAACTGGCAGAGGAGAGGCGACGGCAGGTAAGAGCAGAGGGGATTGCAGGAGAGGCTGCAGTGTCCTGTGGGATGCTTGGCCTGCAGCAGGAATTGCTGGTCTTGCGTGGGGCTTAAGCATCCTTCCTGGAGCAGCTGTGCTGCAGGGACAGGCACAAAGGTCAGTTCAGTGCACAGCCATTGCTCCTGCTCCCTCCTTGCCTTGCAGACACTGCAGGAGGAGAAGGAGCGGAAGTCGGAATGCCTTCCTCCAGAACCACATCCTGACGACCCGGAGAGCGTCAAGATCATTTTCAAGCTGCCTAACGATTCCAGAGTGGAGCGGCGATTCCACTTCACACAGTCACTGACGGTGAGCTTGGGGCGGAGCTGAGGGGCCTTCCAGAGCAAGGGGGTGAAGACTCTTGCAGGTGGCTCAGCAAAGCCTTATTTCCCTTGGACTTTGCCAAATGGTGACTTTTGCCGAGAGCCTTGGCAGGCAGAGCTGCTCCTTGGTAAAGCAGAGTGCTGTGGGGTCTGTTTCCACCAGCTTAGGAGAGAAAATGGAAGAAGCTTTTTTTCCTCCTGAAAAGCTGGAAGGTATCTCTGCCCATGGCAGGGCAGGGTGGGACTAGATGATCCTAAAGGTCCCTTCCAACCCTTAACATTCTATAATTCCATTGTTCCCTGTGAAATAAAGGTGTAGGAAGAGCCAGAAACAGTGTCTGGCCTCCCCAAGTGCTCTGTGCCAAGCCCAGTTTCATGTGTGCAAAGGAAATTGCTGTCTCAGGTCTACAGTGCAATGATGGTGCAAATTTGGGAACCTTCCCCCGCGAGATGCCGGGGATTCGCTCCGGCTGTGTCACTGCTCCCCCAGCTGGCAGTTATTTCTGTGCTTCTTTCCCAGGTGATCCACGACTTCCTGTTCTCCTTGAAAGAAAGCCCTGAGAAGTTCCAGATTGAGGCCAACTTCCCTCGCCGCGTCCTGCCCTGCCTCCCTACAGAGGAGTGGCCCAACCCCCCCACGCTGCAGGAGGCGGGACTCAGCCACACGGAAGTCCTTTTTGTGCAGGACCTCACGGACGATTGACACTTCTTTTTTGGGTTTTGTTTTTGTTTGTTTTGTTGTTTCGGTTTTGTTTTTTGTTTGTTTTTTTTTTTTCCAGAAGACACAAAAACGGAAAGAGAAATTCATATTATTATTATAATACAATATTTTTTTTAAAAGACTGCGTACAAACGAGGGATCAGAGACCACATGGCCTGTGCCAGCTGTGCTGCGTGTGTGCGCTGGCGAGAGGACGCGTGCGCACGGCCATCCCCTGCACTGGGGGGGCTCAGAGGGGGGAGCTGGTGTTGCCCCTCCACCCTCCCTGGGGAGGAACAGGAATGGCAGCTCTTGGTAATTATTGCTTTTATTGATGACAATAATAATAAAACCCCAACAACCCAACATCTTGTGAAGATTTGATACTCTGCTGCTCCTGAGAGACACAAGACCGAGCACCGGAACGTGCTGGGAGTGGGGTGGGGGGAAAGGGCTGGACAGACTCTCTTCAGCTTCCCTCTGTGTATAAATACTGTTCTTTTAATATTTCTCTTGCTTTGTAATGACCAAAGGAGATTGGGGTTGACTATAGTATTAACTTTTTGATAAAGAGCTGGTTCGATTCTTACCCATGTGGAGTCTTGCCCAGGGTTCTTAGCCTGCGTAGTGTAATAAACTCTGCCTCTAGCATGTCTGTGCTGATGCTTTCTGCCCGTGCCCCAGGGAGGGGGGGTCAGCTGCTGTGGGAGCTGTGGCTCCCAGGAATGTGGGTGCACTCAGCCTCTGGTCTCACACCGGTGATTTTGTGCCAGTGGAGCTGTTGTGTGAGACAGGAGCGTGCCCAGCACGGGGGATGGCAGGGCTGGGGCTGCTGCTGTGCCACCTCCTGTGCCATCAGCTCTGGGCTCAGGCTGGGAGGGAGGGAGCTGATGGGGCTGGGTCAACCCTCTTGGAGCAAGCAGGAGGGGGAAAAGGTGTGAGAGGTGAGTGCAAGGCTGGTCCCTGCCAGAGGCTTGGTCAGGGCTGTGCAGCTGTGCCATCAGCTGCCCAAAGGGAGAGCAGTAGGAGCCTGTTCGTTCCTCCAGTGACCTGAGAACGGCTGGAGGTGGAAGGAATCTCAAAGCACATCTCACTCCACCCCCCTGCCATGGGGCACAGGGATAGCCTCTTCCCTGGCCCGGCATGGGAATGCTGGAGGGTTGGGATGGAGGAGAGGTGGAAGGTGTCCCACTGCTGTGGCTGGAGCCACCCAGGGAGCTCTGCTGTCCCGGGGTAGCAGCCAGGACTTTCCCATCTCCGTGCAAGCTGTGAGGGGTCTCCAGGTGGGAGGGAGGAGGTGTTTGGTGCTGCTCAAAACCAGATCCCGCTGGGGGAGAGCATCCACCCAGCCCCTGCTCCCACCCTCGGGCTCTCCTCCAAGCCTCCCTCTCTCCAGGGCCCTTCCAGCTGCTGCAGCTGCTGCAGCTCCCTCTCCTCCCTGGCCCCCACACAAGCCCCCATGGAGACAAGAGCTGGGCCCAGCGTGTTGGTATACATCATACATTTATTAGTGAATATCCCTCTCAAAATCAGCCACAACATTAAAAAAAATAATGATTGCACTACTTGGTCAAGCAGAACTAGCAACTTTCATTTTAAAAAAAGTACAAATCTGTTAAAAATTTCAATCAGTATAATACACATATATATAATACAACATACTAGTTATGTTAAATGCTACAAAACCAATATGATTCCAATGGAATGGAAAAAAACAAACACTTTTAGAGCTTTAAGAACCTTTTTTTTCTATATATTAGCCTTTTTTCAAATACATACATGGGAAAAATGAGGTAACTGTAAAATGTGCAAGTAACAGAGCAAAAAAAATTATATATATATATTTATATATATATATATATATATAAAAACTTTCTAACACAGAACACACGTCCTAGCACCTTCCGGGGAGCCGCGGGGAACGCGGGGGTCCCACCGGAGGGCCCGGGGACTGGTATAATAGAACAGTAAACAGTCCACTATCCCACCACAGGAATTCATTGGTAAACAGTGGTATCTACAGCGCAGTCAGCAATCACAAACACCCTNTTCCTGGCTGCGTGGGCAGCGCGAGGGCGGGAGGGGAGGAGGGGGGCGTCTCCGGGGGCGCGAAGCCGGGGACTCCTTTGGTTATCTGTCACTGAGTGAGGGACGGGGAGGGGGCCGGGGTCCTGCCCAAGGGGCACCGAGCCCAGCGGTGCCGGCGCCCGTGCCACGGCGGAGCCGCGGGCGCGGACCCCGCGGGGACGGCCCTGAAAGTCTCACGGTCCTGCTGTGGCGTTGCGGACATGTGCAGTACAGTGCATGGCAGTATCAGCTGAGCACAAAAACCCCTCTCCCCACCCCCCTCACCCCACAGCCGGCTAGACGTAGCCAAGACCACGTTCCAAGCTGGTCAGACATGCATGCATATTTGTGAACATTTACATAGGGCTGGCGTCCGCTCGGAGGCTCCCAGGCGTCAGCGACGCCGCCACGAGGGGAGGGCGGTGCTCTCACCACCACCCCTGCCACCGCCTCCCGTCACCCTCCTCGCTAATTAATCATGCAAAACAACGGCCACGCGGGATTGATGGAGCCGGGCGGCGGCGTGGCGGCTTCTCCCCCGGCCCCTGCATGGGCAGGGGGGATACGGTGGCAGGGGGACCGCTCACAGCTTCCCCTGCACCAGCCGGGCCAAGGCCAGGGTAGCACTGAAAATACTCCACACAAGGTTATGAATAAAACCCCCCCGCTCCGGGGGCCGCAGCCCAGCCGGCCCCTCGCTGCCCACCGGCCGGGGACACCGCGCCGTCCAGCCAGCAGGACGGGGCACGGGGCTACCTTGATTTACGTCGTCGGGACAGAGAAACGAGCAGGAGCCGGGAGCCGGGCAGCACACCGGGGACACCACACGCCCAAAGCCCTAGGGAAGGGGTTGGTGTCCCCTCCTCAAGCCTGGCTGCCTTGCGGGATGCCACATGGCCCGGCCCCGGGAGCTGCGCCGGCCAGGCACAGGGGAATGAACGGGGAGAGGGGCCAGGGCCAGCACCATCCTCCCACTGGCGAGAGACCCCAAGCAGCCACAGCCCTCTGGGGCTCCCCAGGGCAGCCGAGGCAGGAGAGGGGCCGTGCCGGGCTGCGTGCAGGAGCGGGGACAGAGGCATTCCTGCGTTCCTGCCTTTCTGCCCCAGCCACGCCGCGGGGTTGCTGGTGTCCCACCTTGGCCACACTCCGCCAGCCACCTCCTCCGGCTGTCCCCGGGGCCGGCCCGGCGCTCCGGCTCGGGGTGCCGCCGGCATCAAACCCGCAGCGCTCCCTCCTCTCTCCGCCCCGCGTCCTCCGAGAGCAACGCCGAGGGGAGGAGCCGCCTGCACGCCCCTGGGGCAAACGGCCAAGGAACCAAAAACGTGACGGAAATGAAAACGAAACAAGGAAAAAAAAAAAAACTATCGTAAAAAAAAAAATAGTGACAAAGGGAAAAACCACTAATTCCCTAAAAGAGTACAAAGACCTGGAAAGTGATGGAGCAACAACAGCGTCTTTGGAGCGCAGAGGGCACGGCCACGCACCTCCCGCCTCCAGCACAACACGATTCGGGGCCCTGGGAGCGCAGCGGACAGGCGTCCGGCCGAGTCCGTGCCCCGGCAGGGAGGAGGAGGGCTGGCCGGGAGCCCGGACTGCTCAATGCTCACCACATCCGAGGAGAGGCTTTGGGGAGGGGGGGTAAGCGCAGGGTCAGGCCCTAGCAGCGGGCAGCGGCCCCCACCCCAGCCCGGCGTCCTCGTCCTCTAGCGAATTGTGCGGCACAGCGCCCGCCAGCCTCAGTCCGCCTCCCGCTGCACCTCCGACGCGTCCGCCCGGCAGATCGGGCACGTGCGGTTCGCCTGCGGGCAACGAGAGACAGGGGCAAGTGAGCAGCACCACCGGCACCCCCTGGACCCACCACGCACCAGTGGCAAGGCTGGAACCACATCCAGGAGTGGCTTATCCAGCCCTGCACAATGCTTCGCCCCAGCTCCCAGTGCGTGCAGGGCACTGGGGCCACCCAAAAGGCAGCACCCTACACCCACAGCAGCCCAAGAAGCCACCTCGCTCCCCACAGGCACAGGCAGTACCTTTAACCATTTGTCGACACACTTGGCGTGGAACTCGTGGTTGCAGGGCAGGACGCGGAGAAGCTGCCGGGCCTCAAAGTCGCTGAAGCACACGACGCACCTGGGGGAAGCAGCCATCAGTACAGCGCCACTGCCAGCCATGGCCCCACACTCCTGCCAGGCCCCCCAGGTGCACCCCGAGCTCACTTACAGGGTCTGCTCGGACTGGTGGCTCTCAGGGTTGAAGCGGTAGGACGGGAGGTGCTCGATGTCTGCTTTGGTGAGTCCCCGTGGCTTGGCCTCCCCCAGCCGCTCGGCCAAGTTCAGCAGTGCCTGGAGGGAGATGCAGAGGCCGGCTCAGCTCATCTCACGTTCGGGCACAGCACCCCTCCAGGCTCTCCCCTCTCAGCAGAGCAATCAGCAAACCCCCCAAGCTCTCCCACCCTATCACTGTGGGGAAGCCAAGCTGACGCACCTCATAATTCTCCATCTCCACATCATCCACGTCCAGGTCTAAGCTGATCGTGGGCCCCACGGCTGTCGGCGACACAGGAAGCATAGAACTGGGAGGGGAAGGACAGGGCAGTCAGCATGGGGCCACAAACCCCAACCTCCACCCTGGAACCCCCCAGGGGGCAGAGCCCCCTGTGCCAGCACAGTGCCACTGTGGCCTCCATCCACAGTGCCACCCCTGCCCTACGCATCCTACAACATCCCCACCAGTACTCACAGGAAATAGGGCAGGAAGCTCGGATAGTACGGAGGAGGCGGCGGAGGGGGTGGCGGTGGGGGCAGCGCCTGCTGCAGCCGGTACCGCTGGGTGTTCAGCCGCCGGGGCATCATGTGGGGGTATGGCTGCAGGGAGAGACACGGCACTCAGAGTCACGCCAGCCCCACAGCATCCCCAACCCCTCCACAGGATGGGGACTCACCACGCCAAATGGCAGTTCTTGGTGCAGCGGGTCGTGGGGGAGGTAATGCAGCGGCATGGAGGGCGACAGTGTGGGAGCGTGGTGAGACGGAGGGTACGTGAAGCCTGCGATGGGGTGCTGCTCCCCTCGCAGGTCCACGTCATTGTCTATCCTCTGCAGAGGCTGTGGGGGAAACAGTTAGGCTGGGAGGAGCATCCCAAATTACACCTCCCTGACGCTATGAAGACAGAGGCACCCTGGGCACCCTGCCCACCACCCCCAGCTTAGACCCACAGGGGGTGCAGAAGGAGAAGACCCCAAGGTGGCGGGCGCATCACATCCCCAGCCCGTCCCTCCACCCCAACTCACCATGCGTGGATGCTGGGCTTGGAGAGGTACAAACTGCCCCAGAGGGGCCATGTGGGGCGGCTGGTGGGGGGGCACTGGCGGCGGGGGTGGGTGCAGGATGTAATGGTCGCTGGAGATGATGGGGGGGAATGTCTGGTAGGAGACGGGAAGTTGTTGCATGGCACATGCCTGAATCAGCTGTGGGGAGAAACAGAGAGAAAAACAAGGGTCAGACACCCACACCCCCTCCCCAGGGCCTCCAAAGGACCCTGTGCTCCCAGAAACTTGCACTACAGTGGGCTTGGGTACCCACATGACCTCTGGGCACTCACAGCCCACGCTGTCCCCAGGCGTCCCCTGCCGTGACTCACCGGGGGTGGGAGGCAGCAGAGCGGGTAGTGCTGTCCACTGAACATCACTGAGCATGCTGGGAGCTGCTGGGTGCTGCACCCAGGGATGTGCTGGCCAGCGTGGATGGGGAAGCCTTGCGTCGTTACGGTGGTAACCGTGTAGGAGAGAGGGACAGGTCCCTGGTGCACCTGAGGATAAGGTGCCGAGGGCACAGTCAGGGTACAGCCCTGGCTGAGCTGTCCCTGTCCTGACAGGGTCATAGCAGGACGCTGGGCACTGAGCACTGGCACCAAACACCTGGCATGCCCATCCCACTGGTGTGGCCAGAGGAATGGGCTGAGTGAGGGCTCAACTTGAGGGAGGTTTTGGACCCCTCTTTTCTCCACAAGGGCAAGCTGACATGGCCTCCAACACATCACCATCACCATGTATGATGATGACAGCCATCACATGAACAACCCTATGAGGGTACTGTCCCCAGCCCCTGGGAGCAGGGACCATCCTGGACCTACCCAGAGGCAGAGGGACCCCAAGATTTAAATGCTCAGAGAACAAGAGCACCAGCAGGCTCAGAGCTGGGCAATCCCAGCAGCAAGTGGCCAGAGGGGACCCAGGGACATGTCACCACTCCAGACACCAGCCCAAGGCCACCACAGGATCACACTTAGGAGTGGGGTTGGGGGCTGCAGCACCTACCTGGTCATGCAGATCCACCATGAATGGGTTCTGGTGGGGCGGGTGAGCGGCTGGGTGAAGCATTCGTGGCGGCGTGCTGGGAAGAGCGTAGGCGCGGGGCTCATCTACAGGGATGTGCGGCTGCTGGGGGAAGGCAGGGTGCACCTGGGGCTCATCCTGGCCCAGCAGGGTTGCCAGAGGTCGGTCGCGTCGTCCCCACTGACGCCTGGCAGAGGGGCTGCGGGGCCACCACAGGAGAGAAACAGAGCAGGAGTGACCCCCCAGGCCAGGGGGGCACCACAGCCCCAGGCAGGATGGCTACAGGAGGATCAGCACCAGCCCAGTGACCAAGGTGCGATGCTCAGGGCATTGTGCCAGGCCATGTCAGGCTGGACAGCTCCAGAACCAGTTTCTCTGCTCACCCTGCAAGTGCCCTCTCCGTGTCCACAGCATAAAAAGGATCCCTGCTCCCCAGGGACCCCTCATCTGGGCCAGGTGGATGTGCTTCCCTGTCAATGTCCCCCCAAGTCCCACTGGGAGCCGGTGCCTTGCCCGAGCAGGACCAGAGAACCGGCCCCACATCCCCATGTGCCACATGGGACAGGGCTCCACACCACCCTGCACCCCGTACCTTCGCCGGAGGTGGTCGGGGCTGCTGCAGGGTCCCCCCGAGAAACGGCGCTGGGCAAAAGGGGCAGAGGGCGGCCGCCTATTCACTGCCAGTTCCCATGGTCGCATTGGTGACGTCGGGAGGCGGATGGGCACACGGGACCTCAGGCTCCAGGCAGGGCAAGACACCAGCACCTTGAATTCTGCAAGAGGGACAGCGGGTCACGGCATTGTCCCGCCATGGCTCAGCCTGCTGCTCCATCCCCACAAGGATGGTGATGCCGATAGCTGGAGCTCTTGCTGCTCCTCCACCTAGAGCTGCACCCACCCATCTCCTGGGGCTGGATATGGCCCTAAGAGGGGCTAGGAAGAGCGTGGCCCCAGCCCCCTTGTTACTATCCCTCCCCTTCACGGCCAGAGTCACCCTCCATGCACGACACAGACACAGAGAGAGAGAAAAGCACTTATTTTTGGCACAGAGGAAAGAAAGTGAATAAGAGCCCTGTGGTTGTGACAGCATCCCAGCCTGCTCACTAGCCAACAGGGAGCCTGAGCAGTGGCATGGGGAGCTTCCAGCAGGTCCTTGATGCTGCTCTGGGGGGTGCTTTTTGTTGCTGAGCTCCTGCACATCCTACTCTGGAGTGACACTGCTGCCCCAGTGACCAGCTGGTGGTGGCAGCGGGGCTCATGGCCCTTCTCTGTCAGGGCCGTGCACTTCAACTCCCTGCTGCAAACAGGGTGCAGCCACACGACCCCGCAGAGCAGGGGACAAGCATGGGCTGTGCTGAGGCCAGGCAGGCAGCTCTGCTCCCCCAGCTGCTCCCCAAGGCAGAGTGGGACAGTGGGAACACTGCCCTGGCCCTGCCCTATCTCCCTTCTTGACTGGTGTTCCTGCAGCAGAGCCCCCTCCCAGGACACAGCTCAACCTCTCAGCCCCAGTGAAGCCTGGCACTGCATAGAGGAGACAACTGCATTTGGGGCTGGGTTTCCCCAGGCTCTGCTTTCCCACGTCCCAAAAGGGCCCTCCTCGGCTCCATGTGTGTCCAAGATCCTCCCTGGGTACCCTCCCACGGCCCAGCTTCCTTCAGCCTCCACAGCCCTGGGTCAGCACACGGCAGCAGCCATGGCCTTGGCACTGCAGCCCACCTGGCCCTAAATCCAGCTCACTGCAGGCTGGTGAGGTTCCCCCTAAAGCAGCTTCTTCAGCCCCACCTCCTCCTCAGTGCCCATGGCAAAGACACACCGGGGACAGGAAAGACACTGGGGACCTGGAGCCTGGGGAATGCTGCTCAGCGCGGGGATCTCAGCCCAGCAGGGAGAAGCTGCAATGTCACTTTTGGCTGATGGGTATCGACAACCACCGGGGCAAGTCCTGTGCTACATACAGGTCTCTTCTTAACCTCACTCTCATCTCCACACTACTGTGGAAGCCGAAACCAATTTTCTCTCTTTGTTTTAGTAGGAAAAAAGGGGGACAAAAAGCAAAAGCCACCGGCTGAGCCCCCCAGGAACCTGTCTGTAACTGTCACTAGGGAAGGGGGTGTGCCTGAACAGGAGATTCCTTCCACAGGCAGTTTATTCTGCCCACCTTGAAGCTCTGCCCGGCTGCAATGTGCCCCTGAGTGGGCTGCGGGCCAGAATGCAGCAACAGCCCAGGTTTAGCCCCACTCTGAAGAAGCCTCTCTGAGGTGTTACTGCTTCCAGTTCCACATCCTCACTCCCGGAGCACACGTGGTGCCAAGGCGCTGTGTGACCCAGCGAGCACCTTCCAGACCGGGCACCACAGCGATGGGCTTGGGATGGGCAGCACATCCGCAGAGGAGCGCTGAAGCCATACAGAGGCTCGTCTGCTCCTGGGACCTCCCGAGCGGGGGGCTGCCTGTGCTCCCAGAACCCCAGGACGGCATCCCGAGGCAGGACGGCACCCCCGACTCGCGGGACAGTGCTGGCCCGGCCCCATCCTGCCACAACCAGCACCTGTAAGGCACCCACCCTCCCGTCCCAAGCGGGCACACCCGGCTCCCTCCGCACTCGTGGCTGGGAGCCAGCGGCCACGCCGAGCAGGGTGACCGTGACCCCGCGGAGGCCACCCCAGCTCCGAAGCGAAGGGGATCGCGGTCCCGCAGCCCCTCGGAGCGGCGGGGGGCGGCGGCTCCCGGGCCCCGCCGAGAACAAAGTTAGCAGCGCGCCAGCGCTCA
>VZTG01009144.1:823423-835226 GCA_013397845.1 Melanocharis versteri | reverse complement strand
GAGGGGGGCGGCCGGGGGCACCGGGGGGAGCGGGGGGGCGGCGCGGCGCGCGCGCGTCCCACGTGACCAGGCGTGTCACGGTCCGCAGCCATCTTGGAGCGCGGGGCCGCCACGCGGGGCAGCGACCCCCGCCCGGGACCACCGAGGTGGGCCCAGAACGGGGGGCACCGGGCACCCACCGCCCTTCCCAAGGGGCCCGGTGCCGCTACCGGCCGCCTCTCCCCGCTGGGGCAGGCCTTAAGGCTGGTGGCACCGTACCTGCGGCTGTGCCCCCGCATCGCTCCCGGGCCCCTGCTCACCGGGCTGGCAGCTCCGTGAGCGCGGCGGGCCGCGGGGACGGCGGCCCCGGGTTCCCGGGAGTCGCCGTGCTTCTGTGCAGAAAAACCCGGGGGTGGGGAGGCAGGGGCTCGGCTCCCCGCCACCTCCCGCGCTGGGACGGGAGCGTGGAGGAGCTACTCCCCTCCCGCTCAGCACATCGAGCACTTTGCCCGCACCGCCGGCTCTCCCAGGGCATCTCTAGCCAGTTCAAACTTTCATGCACCAGAAAAGCCCCTTTTGCTTCAGTAAAGCCCCCTATTCTCTCACATTAATTAAGCAAGAAGCAGGAACTACTCGGACCATCTCCTGCACACCTGCAGCTCACCTGAGCGAGTCACCCGGCTGGTGGTTAACGCTGAGAGCTGGACACCGAGAGGCAGAGCCACCGGCTCCCCGGGAACTGCACACCGCGAGGCCGAGCCACCGGCTCCCCGGGAACTGCACACCGCGAGGCCGAGCCACCGGCTCCCCGGGAACTGCACACCGCGAGGCCGAGCCACCGGCTCCCTGGGAGCTCAGGAGGCTGTGCTACCGGTGTGCCCCGGCAGCACCGCTCAGGCACCAGTCAAATCCCCGTGCTCAGGACAGCGCATCGCAGCAGCTTCACTGAGCGCCAGATGCTTCATCCGAGCCAAATTTCCCCCGGTTACAACGCACACTTAGAAATTCCCAGGTAGGCGAGCGAGCCAGCCGGCAGCCCTGATGTAATGCCTATAAACCAGCCCTCCCCTGACAGCTGGGCTTTAAAGTGCTAACAACCAAAAGGGAGCTAATTAATTTGTAGCATCACCCCTTTCAAAGAAATCCTCAGATGGACGATTTAACAATTCAGTAGCTCATTGTTGCGATGAGCAGTCGGATTCAGCTTTGCCCGATTCCAGCCCTGTGCCCACGTCCCTTCAGGCCCCTCTCAAGGCTCTCACCTCTTCACCCCAAATCCAGGTGCGCAAGAGGAACTACACCAGGTTCAAGGATCCTCCAGGACATAAAGCATTCTGGGGCAAGATCCCTCTGCCATGGCTGTCAGGAGCACCACAGCCAACTGCTTCTGTCCCCATGGTAGGGGACACACAGGACAGGAAGGCAGCACAGCAGGGCAGACCTATGATGGTGTCAGAGCCACGCACTCAGGCAAGAACTCCAGCAGGAAGAGCCAAAGGATTGAATCAGCCCAAACCTGAACAACCACCCTCCAGGTCCGTTCCACTACAGCCTCTTTGCTTCAGGAGCTGGGGACTACAGGGAAGAGAAGGAAAACAGCACTCAGTCCTTTGACCTTGCCATTGGTTGTGGGCAGAGGCAGCACTGCACCTTCACAAGGCTGCCAGGGCACGGTCTGACCCTGGGCAGAACACGGGCAGCAGGCAGAGGCCACAGATGGTGGATATCTGTGCAGACACTCCCTCCAGACCCACTCCAGCATCACAGCTCCCCCGCGGGCAGCAGCTATTGATGTCCTCAGGACGGCATCAGGAGAAGCCATCGATGGAACACGGCTCACACGCTGCTCACGCTCTCTGCCCAGCCAGGCTGGATCATTCCCGTGGCACAGCCACACTGCACACGGCTGTGCCCAGTGAGGATGGGGCACCGCACATCCAGCTGCAGGACCAGAGCATGCGGAAGCTCAGCCCACACTGTCTCAGGGACACAGCCATGCACACAGACACCAACATCACACTGCCCCAAGTACAGAGCTCTGCCTGAAAAGCCACGAGGGGCCCAAGCGATGCTACGGCAAGGCTGGTCAGCACTTCTGGGCCAGGACAAGGGATCCCAGTCCAGCCACAGAGACCTGTGACACCCCTGGTGAGTGGGACAGCCACTAAGCCTTAGAAAGCCCTCTACCTGCAGGGGCTGCTCAGGCTGAACCTGGCTGCTCTACAGCCGACAGGTGGCCCATCCTTTCCTTCAGGATAGCCAGGGGCCAGCAGGACGAAGTCTCCCTGAGCCCAGGCTCTTTACGAGACCATCTGCTGCCACAGACATGCCACCTCCCTTGCCCCATATATAGGTCAGGTCTGACACAGGATTAGCCAGGGTGATCCAGTGGTGAGAGCACATCTCCCACTGGAGGCTTGGTATGCCCTGTGTTCTCCCTGACACTCAGCGTGCCAATGCTTCACCTCCACGTTCTCCTGGGCCTCTCACACAAGTCCAGGGAGAGGAAGAGGCCCCAGATCTTTCTCTTTTCTCCCCAGAGCCTAGAAAAAAAGCACAAAGAAACCGGCACCAAGAACACAGAAGCTCTCAGACTGCAGGGAGGGGAGAGCAGCAGGAGTGTCCCTACCCTATCCAAGGCCCAACACAAGCACCAGAGGACATGGGACACCCCAACATCAGCAGGGTGAAGCACTTCTCCACGTGGAGATGGGGGAGCAAGGAGCTCCCTCCCTGCTCCACACACCCGGCGGAGCCAAGTTCACTGGCAGTGGAGGCAGGACGCCTCCGCCGTGATCACACGCCACCCACTCCCACCCCCGGGCTGACAGCACTCCCATCAAACGCCTCCAGCCACACACACGTGGAGGATGCTGACATGAGGAGCGAGTAGCTGCACAGGCAGCGGAACTGATAACGCCCAGTTTCCTGTCGATCTCTCCCACGTGGATTCTCTGATGTCTAATAGCATGGCTGAGCTGCACTGCAGAGGGAGAACTAGCAGCACCTTCCTCCCCGAGAGCCGGAGCCTGTAGCAAGCCAAGACCTCAGAGGCAGCATCCACACCTGACACCTACCTCAACTGACACCATCCAGCAAGTTCAAAGCAGAGTGAACACTCACAGAGTGAACGCTTAAGTAAACAGTAAGCTTGCAACAAGCCTTCATTTCCTTAGGACAGGGCAAATAATCTGCAGAGATCTCCACCTTCCTTCGTTTGCCCTAGAAACACCAGCACGACCTGAATAGCATGACCAGAAGGCTGCAGGTGCAGCAACTGGATCCAGCTTGGCCACCTCTGTAGCTCAGCAGCATCAAGGAATGGGTTGTGTCCTCCTCTCTCCTGGGTGGCTTCTTCTCCCCTGAACAGGAGCACGCTGAACTACATACACCTCTGTCTGCCCAGGCATCTTGCAGCAGCCAGTTCCACAGCTCAGTTGCACAGGAGTGGGAGGAAAAGAGCAAATGCCACCATGTCCATCCCCAGCCTGCTGCCTGGGTAGCTTCCCTGGTCCTTCCTTTCCTTCCTACTACAAGACAGTGCACTTGAGGACTCCGTACTCCTCTGCCCTTCACTTTTAGTTCTCATTTCAGACAGCCCTTTCCTAAAACAGACCCAATCTCTCCTGGGACAGAGCCAGCTCAGGGAGGAAGGATCACCCTTCTTTCCCTTCCCCACACAGCATCCCTGGCGTCTCCAGCTCATCTATCACCACTCCACAAGCATCTATCTGAGTCCAGCCCGCTCTCTACATGCTGTGGTCAGTGTTAATGGCATCTGCCAAGTGAGTGGCCGAGGCCAGGAGGGGCCAGGCTCCAGACACCTTCCCCACTGCTCTCCACGGCGCTTGGGCAGAGCAGCTCCTGCAAAGGGATCCAGGCAGAGCCAGGAGCTGGTAGATGGCGAAGAGCAGTTTCGTTACCGCTCAGCAAAACGAAGCGTCTCTTGAAAGCGCTAGTGACAGTCAGGAAGTTGGGCTGGGTGGTTTGTTTTGCATTTTAAGAAGCCTGCAGGGACACCGACAACCTGCAACGATCATTTTCAGAAAGGAGCTCAGGGAAACTCATGATTTTCAGCAACCATTTACCCTCTGTACTTGATTTAAAATTTGCCAAGAGGCTGCTTACAAGATGCACCAAAACAGGGAGTGACCACTACCCTAAGTGCAAAGGAGGTTTGCTGCAATACATCTCCATACATCACTGAGAGAACCCCATACCACTGCCTGAGGTTGGTTTTAAGAGCAAAAACATGACTTTCAAGCTGACAGCCCCTGCGCACAAAGCGCGACTGTGCGGTGACAAGAGAGTAGCCTGGGGCACAGGAGCTGCCTGACCTCTGCTACAGCTCTCAACGGCAGATTTTTATTGTTCACCACTTTGCCAAAGCACAGGCATGGAGAGAAAACCAACTAAGACACTTGGCTCAAAATGCAAACGCAGCTAGGGAGCCCCACCAGCACAGCAGGGAAAAGACAACCTGCCGGAGGGGACCGCACCTCAGCATTGCCAGGCTTGGGGGAAGAAGGACCAGAACATGAGCACTCCCTTCCCGGGGGCAACAGCGAGAGATGCCAGAGGCCTGGATCACCATGACACAGGCTCACCTGAGAGGAAGCAGCTCCTAACACGCAGCACTGCAGGCCAGTCCTCTGCTCTGCATGGTTGAGCTGAAAACCTTCATTCCGATTTCCAGGGTAGCCAAAGAAGACCCAGAACGACAGCTCTGCAGCCAGTGAAGGCAGGTCTCCAGGGACCAGCCTGCAGCTGGAAAATAATATTCCCAAGGCCTGCAACGAGCGCTGCTCATTGGGGACACTGCTCAACCTCACCCTCTGGCACACACACAGCAAAGTGTGGAGCCCTCCCAAACCACCCTGCTCCAGAAAACCCAGACATGACACACTGGACATGGGCCCCATGGGCTGCTTGTGCCCTCCAGGAAACAGCTCCTGCCCTGAAACACTGAGGACTTGCAGGTGCAGTGGTGGAGGAAAGGATAAGCACCATGGTGCAGCTCTGCTGCCCAGAGAGTCAGCAGGCTGGCTTCTCCCAACACCCTTGTGAGCCGACAGCACAGATCCACACTGCTCCTCTCTGGAACTGACCTGTCTCAGGGTGCCACGCAACATCCTCATGCAGCTCCATGACCGCAGGGCTCAGGGCCTGGCTCTCCCAAGTTGCAATGTTGGAGGGCCTCTGGGAGGGCTCCCCAGCACCAGGAGCTTCCTTGGATACTTTAGCAGCCTCTGGACACATCAGACTGGCACCCTACGTGCTGTGCCTGCATGGTGGTGGTGGGTACACAAACCCCTCGGCCAACCACTCACCCACACACAGCAGGTGACAAACCATGCTTCTCCAGACTGGTCCAAGCAGGGAGCCAAGGGATGGTGGGAAAATGCTGTGCCCCAGCTCCTCAATAAAGAGGTGAAAACCCCAAAAGCATCCAGAAGCCAGGCTTTTCTGCCGAAAACCAGCACCGTGCCGCCTGCCACCACCACCTCCCGAGCTGTGCCCCGCGGCCGGCCTCACGTGACAGTGGAGTGGATGCACACAGGAGGAGTGGCTGTAGTGACAGCGTTACAGCTTGTGTCCAACACACAGCTGAGCCCAGCAAATCCCTGCGCTCTGCAGCTCTCCTTTGCAAACTCCACACACTGCGCAGGTACACGGGCGTCAGTGAGAGCTCAGTGCCCACAGCCCCACGAAAATGACACCTGGAGGGAGACAGCCCAGTGAGCACGGGGCTCCCGCACTCTCTGATGTCCACTGGCACAAGGACTGGCCCACACCAACCCTCAGGAACAAGGAGAGCTGTTCTTACACCAGCCCCAGTTGCCCAGGGCCAGCCCCTCTGCTATTTCAGCACATACTCCTGGCAGGAAGCAGGGACACCCAGCAGGATGAGCAGGACTTCACCCTAACTCTGCTCCGAGTGACTTTACATCATTCCCCACTCTACCCTGGGTGGCAGGACTTGACCAGTTCTGCAGACACCTGGGAGAAAAGTGCTGCGAGCTGAAGCCCAGCCCTTACCTGCCAGCTGTTATTTCATTCCTCTAACAGGTCCATAAACCAAGGATAATTAAATCTCTCCTAAACTCTCTTCCATTTAAAATAAAAATCTATAGTTCCTATTTCATTAGCTGGCTCTGGGTTTTACAGCTTGATCAATTCCCCTCACAGGGCCCTGGTCCCGGGCAGGCAGATGCAAACAAGCAGCTTCCACGGTGCGGATCAATGGGATTCGCAAAGTCTCCTATCCCCATTCCTTGTTCCTTGTTCCTCACTCACCAAAAGGGAGCCACACAGCACAGCAGGTAGGGACAGTGTTGTTTCACTGCTCAGGGGAGCACCACTGCCACGCGTGGCTTCAGCGGTCAGAGTCAGCGCCTGGCAAGAACAGAGGCAGCAGCAATGCTCCCTCTCCAGTGAAGGGCCCCAAGAACGCAGCCATGACCCTAAAGGCGAAGCAGCCCAGCATGCCAGCAGGGTGACATCTCCCTATTTGCTCCACAGTGAAGAGGGACAAGGCTCAACTCCCACAGCTGACAGCTGGAGTCAGAGCCCACCACAAACACCAGCTGGGAACCAAGAGCAGCCACCACCTCCCTGACCTCCCTGCACACAAAGCGGAAGAGACTTGTCACTGAGACCCAGGCACACAGGCTCAGTGTTTCCTGCCCTTCCTAGCCCTCCACTACTGCCCTGCCACACAATACCTTCCCCCTGCCAGCCCGCCAGGCCAGTGGGCTCCAGATGGCTCTCGCCACCCCTGCAAGCCTCCACCTCTGCTGCAGCGGGAGCTTCCAGAGCCTGGCAGCAGTTGGAGGGACCACAGCAGCAGCCAGAGCTGCACCAGGAGTATCCGGGCAGAGCCCACGCAGTGGACATCAGAGTGCTGGGCAGCTCTTGGCCTGGGCCAGCACCCAGGTGCCACCCAGCACCTATCACATCATTTCCCTCTGTTCCAGGTGTATATCCCTTCCTCCCTCCCACCTTTGCTCAGCTAGAAAGCACCAAGTTGCCACAGTTTGAGTCCTGTCGGTGACAGGACACACCATGGTGGAAGCCTCAGAGGGAAGGTCCAGCAGCTCCAGAGAGCTCTGCCCTGGCCACACAATGCCAGTGAAGGACAGACCACACCACCAGGGCCCAAATCCTGATCTGTACTGGAACCAGCTGGTACTTGCCAGGGGATATCAGGACAGATTTCTGGGACACCAAACAGCCACCACTTGGAGAGTGCCCAGCTCCAAGCAAGGCTAGGGGAACAAAGCTTTGCCATCCCACCGAGACTCCTTGCATGGCTGTGTGCAGGGAGGTGGCACTGGAGCCTCCCAAACACACACAGGTGCCTCCTGCCTCACCTCCCATGCCAACACCTGCCCTGTCTCTGCTGGCACGGTGTCCCAATGTGGGGGGGCATGGAGGGGCCACAGTCCACCTGCTAAACCTAACCCACTGCTCGAGGGCTGTGACTACACCAGGCCAGCCCCAGGGCAGACACCCAAAGGTGACAAACAAAGGCGCCCAGCAGGCACTCCGCATTAGCAGTATTTTTAGACACCACTATGGAGCCGGCCTTATTATTTTCATTGCAACGTGCATAATTACCCACCATGCACCGCAGTGACATCAGACGCAGCCGGCTCCCCTCCGACAGCTGCTCCTCCTCCCGGGGCTCCTGCCTGGCCCCGGGGACCCACCTGCCCCGCTGGGCTCTGCCCTGCGCATCTCCCCGGGGCACAAGACCCCACCTCGAGGGCGACCTCGAGGTCCTGGGGCGTCAGAGCCGACATGGGTGCAGGTGACAGAGGGACGGAGCAAGGCACTGGCACAGGACAGCAAGAAGGCAAGCGCAGGGATGATCTCTGGAGCTGCAGGCACACACACAGCCAGTTGTGCTGGAGCATGGGGCCGGTGCAGAGCTGGTGGACAAGGTGCCAGCACAAAACAGAGCCGCACTCGTGGGAAGAGGGGCTGTCCCCACACGGAGGGACAGCACCTGCCTGGCCGCAGAGCTCAGCTGACCAGGAGAGCAAACCCTGGAGCGCATCCCAGCTGCCCACAACGCGGTCCCCACACGTCCTCCGTGGGACAGGGCTGCCACGGGCCGCACACGCAGCCCACGCTGCCAGCACAGATCCTGCCGGGCCGGTGGCACGGCTTGTGCCACTGCCACCACCCCGGGTGCCACTACCCCCACCCCGTCACTTCGGGCTTTTGTTTCCTTACCTCCTCCCCAGGGACAACTTTCCGAAGAGTTTCACCACTTCCCCTCCCGTCCCCCGTCCCACACCGGGGCTTGCCCCGAGCTTGCACAGTTTACCGGGTCCAGGGGAACGGCGGAACGGCGGACGGGACACCGCGGGGTGCCAAGCGGAACGAGGACACAGCACCAGCCTCAGCAGGAGCCCCCGACTCCCGCCCGGCCGGGGTCGCGGGAGCCCCCGAGAAGGGGCTCCGGCCGGGGCAGGCTCGGACAGCCCCCATGGGCAGCAGCGCTCCGGCTCCCTCCCCGCTGCCCCCCTTCTCCCCGCGGGGCTCCCCGAGCAGCGGGGGCTCCTCCCACCGCCGTGCTGCTGCACCGGGCCTGGCTGCGCTTTACGGCCGCTGCCCCGAGCCCCNGCGCTGTTCCCCCCCCCCGCGCCGCGCCGATGGGCGCGCCCGCCGCCTCCTGCCGTAATGAGCCCAAGAGCGGCGCCGCCAAACTGCACGGCGGAGCTCTTCGGCCGTAATGCTCCGAGTGGCAGCGCAGTTAACGCCACCCACGACGGAGCTAGGGAAGATTATAGGAGTCAGAGAATCACGGGATCAATCAGGTTGGAAAAGATCTCTGAGATCATGCAGCCCAACCTATGACCCAACACGACTATGTCAACTAGACCAATGCACTAAGTGCCACATCCACTCTTTCCTTAAACACCTCCAGGGACGGTGACTGCACCACCTCCCTGGGCAGCCCATTCCAATTCCTGGCAAATCTTTCCGTGAAGAAATTCTTCCTGATGTCCAACCTAAACCTTCACTGGGTGCCAGGGAGAAGAGGTCGACTCCCACCCGGCTACAACCTCCTTTCAGTAAGTTGTGGATGTCTCGGGAGAGCCCTGGGAGGTGTGGAAGTGCCCTAGGACAGCCAGGGATAGTTTGCAGAAAAGTGTCCAGCACCAGCCCCAGGAATCTTGGGGAGGCACCCTGGGACAGCCCTGGGGAATTCCAGGGGTAACCTCAAGCAGCCCATGAGGTGTCTGTAAGGATGTCCTGGAGCAGCTTTTGCAGGAGCTGGGGTGGTCCTGGACCAGCTCTGGAGAAGCTTGCTAAGGGGTGGTCACAGCCTGTCCCCTGTAGCCCCTTCTCTGGGGATTCTCTGACCCAGGTGTAGGGTGAGATGGGAACCTCAGAGCAGGTTGAGTGTCTGGGGAGACTCCAGAGTTCCTCAGTATCCAGGCCCTGTGGGCTCCCCAGGGAATAGGGCCACGGATGCACGGGTCCAACAGGCTGGCCATGCTCCCCCCTCCTGCCACCTCCCAGGCCTTTTCTGCCTGAGCAGAGCTGGACAATCCACTCTTGTCCCCAGCAGATCTGAAGTAGGTCAGGGAGGCTGGGCCAAGCCCCTGGGGAGGGGAGTGGGTGGCCGGGGGTGCAGAGGGCCCCAGACACCCGCCCCAGTGGCCACACCACAAGGTTGGTGCCCACCCCCTGTCCTGGTAGGACCCCAGTGTCCCCATCCCAGGGTATGCAGGGCGTTTCCCTAACTCCTCTATGGTCTCCTGGGGTGGTTCGGGATCCCTCTGCATCCCTGCAGGCTCCACACCCTTTCTGGGAGCAGGGGTCCCATGGGTGCAGGTTGGGGTGGCTGAATCCTGGGGCCATGGTTTTGGGGAGTGAGCCTGGAGCTGAGCTGGGTGGGAGCTGTGGGATGAGCACAAGGAATACGGATGATGGGAGAGGGATTTCTCACCCCTTGATTGCAGTTAATGATTGATGAACGTGTTTACTGCAAGAGGCAAAGGTCTGGCAGTGCCAGGATGCAAGTGCAGTGGCAGCATCCCCAGGGACACAGCCACAGGTAAGGGATGTCGGCCCCTATCCCGGCCCCCACGGGCACCTTGCTCCATGCGGGGGGAGGTGGGGGTGTCTGTCAGCCGTGGAGCTGCCCACAGGCCCTGGCACAAGGAGGGAGACACCATGGTCGTGCCATGGATTGCTCTTGGACTCCAAGCACTGCCTGGGGAGGCCTTGTTGGGTGCAAGCAATGGAGCCTCCAGCCATGCCCGGGACAGGCTCCTGGGGTCCCCCCAAGCACACCCCACAACCTCCTCTAGCTGGAGGTCAGCCCTGTCCTCCCGTGCCGTGTCCTCAGGGAGCCCATGCCCAGGGGTGTGGTGTAGAGCCTGGTGTTTGCTCACCAGCCCAGCTCAGCAGAGGGGACTGTCCCCACCAGCACCTCTCCTGCCCCAGTGTCTGCTCCCCAGGAGGGGTTTGGGGGGCAGCCCTCAGTCTCTCAGGTGCTTGTTCCCTGGTGTGTGCCCACAGGCATCCTGGCAGGATGGCATGGCGCTCCTTGGTGTTGCTCCCTTTCCTCCTGGCAACAGGTAAGGACTCTTTGTGGCATCTGGCATGGGTGGGTGGGAGGTGTTGGAGCTGCTTTCAACCCGCAATACTCTTTCCCAATTCCCTGGGGGAAGCTGTGACCCCAAAACAGCTGCCTGCCCCACTGTAGAGCCAGGGCAGGGCAGGGCTGGGCAGTGGGGAGAGCATGGGGGCTGCAGCTGGAAGAGAAGCGCAGTCTGGAGGTGTGGGATGAGCACAAGGACGTGAGGGCTGTGGGGTTCCCCTGCCTCTCATGGAGACCCAAACCACAGCTGGGAGCCAGGGCTGGAGCTGAGGAGGTGCTGCCAGACGTGGGTCTGGCGGCAGAGCCCAGCACAGTGATGGTGCTCAGCTCCTCTTCCCTGTTAGTTTCAGCCAACACAGTCCCCATCTTCAACACGACCATCTTCTACGTGCCTGAGGACCTGGAGCTGGGTGAGTAGGGCGGTCTCGAGAAGGGTCTGGGGTGTCAGAGGAGTGATTGGGGGGTTCTCGGGCAGGTGCTGACACTCCCTGTGCCCCCAGGCCAGTTTGCTTTCCAGCTGGATGCTTATGACCTAGACAACGACCCTCTCACCTACCAAATCGGAGGGACAGACGCCTTCTACTTCTCTGTCGACTCCAACACAGGCAGAGTAACACTGAGGAACTCCCTGGACCGTGAGGTGTGGCAGATGTCCCTGCCTGAGTGGGAGTCTGGGGGTATGGGGATGGAGGGCAGAGCCTGTGGGTCACTCCCTGGCCCCAAAACCCAGCTCCTGGAGGGAGAATTGTCTGGGAGGATCATCCTACACAGAGGTTGGGGCTCAGCCATCCAAGGGCTGAGCTCCACCTTGGCCCTGACCAAGTCCTGCCTTGTGTCCCCTCAGCTCCAGGCCAGGCTCACCATCACCGCCAGAGTGTCTGACGGTGTAAATAATGAGGTGAGTGCTGGGGTAAGGGCTGGGTGGCTGCAGTGGGAAGGGAGCAGGGTCCCAGCCAGGGCCATGGACAAGGCTCAGTGGGAAGGCAATTAGAAGTGGGTGGGTGATGCTGGCTGGTTTGCCAGGGTGGGCACGGGGTGCCAGAACTGCACCCCACTCTGCTGGCAACCATCTCCCACTCTCATCCTGTGCCCTCTCTGACACCTGGTAGGTCTCCCAAAAAATGACCATCATCGTGGAGGACCGTAATGACAATGCCCCAGTCTTCCAAAACCTGCCGTATGATGCTGTCATCCCCGAGG
>VZTG01009144.1:791065-808937 GCA_013397845.1 Melanocharis versteri | reverse complement strand
TGGGGGGAGACCAGGCATGTCCCCACATCCAGGGGCTGCAGTGCCTCAAGGGGCAGCACTTACCTGCCACCCATCCCTGACCAGGGCCAACCCCATGCTGAACCGCCCGCTGGATCCCTCCCACGACCTGGGCTTCCACGAGGACTCCATCTCTGTGACCAGGTGAGCTCTGTGGGCAGGTCCCAAAGGCCACAGGCTGTCACCCTATACCTCATTTCTCCAGTGCCTGGGTGCTCTTCTACCTCCCACCCTCCACTCTCCACAGCATGAATTCCCTGGATGAAAATACAGTAAATGCACCAGCGGATGACAACTCTGAGGTCGAGGTAAGTGTGCAAAGAGCTGCCAGTCCTTGGCAGCTGGGAGTCCTGTCAGAGCACCCTGCACCCTCTTCTCTCTGCTGTGGTCCCCAGGGCCTCATGGACCCCTTATGTCCTTCACTCTGCACCCCTCAACGGCCCTCAGCTCCTGGGAAGGATGGGTGTCCCTGCCCTACATCTCTGTCCCATCCCTTCTGACCACACTCTCCTCCTGCAGCAGGTCAAAATGCAGCCGACAGACCCCACTGACAAGGAGGTGCTGGTGGCTGCCCTGAATCTGAAGGAGCCCACCAAAACAGTGTACCTCAACACCGCCTTCACCACCACGGACTTGTGAGCGGGCTCATGGGGTGCAGCGGGGCCGGAGCGGGACTCGGGCAGCTGCTCTGGTGGTGATGTGTTCAGTGTCTGGCAATAAAACTGTTCCACGGGGGTAACGGTGTCCTGTGGCCATCAGCCCATCTGCCTGAGGGGCTCAGCCAGCTTGGAGTCATCTCTCCCAGCATGACATGCTGGTCTTGGGCTAGCTGGTGCCAGAGGGGAGGTGAGTGCCACTGTGGGGCTCAGGCTGGCTTCTCGTCCCCAGGACCCTCTACGCCCCGGGGGAGGGAGGTGCAGGCAGCCCTGCGCAGAGGTTTGTGCAAGGTTTTATTACCCAACATCCACACTGACAGATTGGTCCTCCCGCCCCTTCCTCCCCCCTCCCCACCCAAAAGAAATGAAGAGGAAAAAAGAAGAAAATAGTTGATGAAGCTGCAGCGCTGGTGTGCCACAGCTTGGCAGTGCAGGGCTGGAGGTGAGCACAGCCTGGGGCAAGGTGGCAGGGGGATGCCCCAGGGCTCCTGGTCTTCCTGGCGTGGCCGTGGCACCGGTCCCACAGCCCAAGGCACTGAGCAGAGCCAGGTCCCGGCGAGTGCTGCGGCACAGCATGGGCACTTGCCACGGCCCTGGCTGCCAGCTGGCACTTCAGCAAGCCCTTTGCAGCCCCACAGGGACAAAACAAGCCCAGAATGTACAGTGTGGGTTTAGGTGGGCAAGACTTTACCCTTAACGAGGGAAAACGGCTGCAGTGGTGACTCTGGCACCTTGAGCCCTCCTGCACTTCTGCCCAGAGAGGATGGTGCAGCTCCCCAGGCACCACTTGTTTGCAGCCTCCTGCTCATCAGATGCTGGACACAGGCCTGGGCCCCCCTTGGTGTGGCACTGTGGGGCTGGTCCTCTGTATGGGGCCAGGCTGGGGGGCCAAGATCCACATCTTGGCAGGACATTGAGGTGCTGCCAGCCACAGGGGTGTTGGCCCAACCACAGGGATGTTCACGCCCCTGCAGATTGACCCTTCACTCCCAATGCTCTTCAGCCTAGCAGAGCACAGGCAACGTAGAAACAGTGTTTGAAAACATGGTCTCAGCCCCACAGGCCACCGCAGAGGAGGTGGCTCCAGGCAGGACGCTCATGGCTGAAAGTGTCTCTTAAAAAGCTCCAAAAATGCAAACACAGTTCAATAAAAGCTCCCCTCCCCCCCCACCCTGTAAAACCCCAGCTGTAAAAAGTGGCAGCGTTTTGCAGTCGTCGCAATCCCCAGCTGCCGTCGGAGAAGAGAAGCCAGCAGGGCCAGCAGGACCCGTGCCCATGTCCCCAGCACATGGGGCCTTCCCGGCACCACTGGGGCAGCTGGACAGGCCTGGAAGCAGGGCAGGCTTCATGCCCACCACCAGCCGTGGTGAGGATGTGCTGCTTCCAGGCAGGTCGAGCTGGGGGCCATGGGGACAGACTCCCCAAGCACCTCCAGCCATGGTGACAGGGGTGAGCAGCTCTCCATCACACAGGTGGCTGGCCCTTGTCTCCCTCATTCGAGATCTGTCCTGGTGCCCTGTGTGGCCACATCCTCCCAGCTCCAGGGCATCCACCACACGGCAGTGGGGCAGAGGACAGGGCTTTTGGAGGATTGGTGCCTGCCATGGGCAGCTGTGGGGACCCACGCACGCACGGCCATGGGCTCGTTGAAGTGTGGCCAAGCCCCGGGCAGGCAAAACAACGGCAGGACGATGCACCATTGTCTCTCCAGCATGGGAAGTGATCATGCTGCTTGGGGTGCCAGAGCTCAGGGCAGCCAGCAGCACCCACCCTGAGCCATCTTCAGACCTGTGTCACGGGCAGGAGACACACAGGAGCAGCTGCCTCCATCTGGAAGGAGCCACGTGCTTCCTCGTGCTGAAAAAAGCCACCAAGCACAGACAGGGCGCCAGTCTCATGTCCCAGGGCACATCCGTGGGGCTACACACTCATGGGGGAACCCCAGGCTGACAGGGAGGACCCTGGCAAAGGAGATACCTTGTCCCAGTGTGCAGTGCTCCATCACCATGCAGCCCTGCACACTGACACCGGGTGTCTCAGGACGCTGGGGTAGGGACCCATCCCCACCTTCTCTGAGAAGCCCCGAGGCACCCCCACCCTGCCAGCTCGGGCAGCGACTCACTCCATGGCAGGGCCGGCGCGGGAGCAGCACCGGGGCCGCCGGACGTTCTGCAGCAGAGCCCGAAAGACGCTGGGCTGCCTCTTGGCCTCGCCTTTGCGGGGCCCGCCCTTGACAGAGCCAGTACGGGTGGTCTGCGGGGTCACCACCACCTGCCGCCCGTGTTCCTCAATCTGCTTCTCCAGGTGCTTTTGGATGGCCATGCCCAGGACCTCCACCTCCATGGAGGCCCCATACACCTCCCACGTCATCCCCTTCTCATCCCAGCTCACCTCCCGGATGGGCTCCGGAGGCTCCTCCTCCACCACCTCCGGCACCGTCCCCTTCACCTGCACCTCCGGGTACGAGGTCTGCGGGGACTTGGCCACTGGTGTCATCGGCCCGGTGGCCACTGAGCGGGTCTCCACAGGCATGGACACCTGCATCTCTGCGTCCTTCTTGGAGGGCTCGAGGCGTGGAACTGCAGAGGCCATCTCTCTCTTGGGGAAGGTGAAGGCAGCAGCCCCGCATGGGGGGCTCATGGGGCTTAAGGCCACCGACACCAGGGACACACGGCTGTCCACTTGCGTCCCCATGTCTTGCGTCCCAGCGTCCTGGGGTGGCGTCACTTCGAAGGAGTAGGACTCACAGAGCTGCTTGGCGGTTTGGGGCTGCTGGCTGCTCCCGGTACCCACATCCTGGGCCGAGCTCCCCTTGGCTTTGCCCTGGCCCAGAGCGGTGGAGCTCTGTCCTGCCTCACTTCGACCCCCAGTCCCCGCAGTGCTGGTGCTGGGAGGGTCTGCTGTGCCTCCCTGGGGGTGCTTGGGAACCTCACTGCTCTTTGCTGGGGGAGCAGCACCCAGAGATGTCCCTTTGCCGTCCTGGGGCTGCTCCTGGCTTGGAAGCTCAGCTGTCCCGGTGCTTGCAGTGGGCTCCACAAATGCCACATGTTTGGCAAGAGCTGTCGTGCTCCCCATGTCCTTGCTGGTTGCCTGGAGGCAGGGATCGGGCACAGGGGAAGTGGGGGCTGCCTCCTCCTTCTGGGTGTTGGGGACCCCCATCCCTGTGGGACTACAGGCAGAGGCAGCACCGCTTGGTCCCCCGCAGCTCCCTATTGCTACTGCCACACTCTGCTCTGTGCTGGTGTCCTGGAGAAGCGCACCAGGAGCTGGTCCTGCTGGTGATGGCACCTTCTTCTCTGCCACTGAGCTGGCCTTGGTGGCCTGGGACTCTGCCTCAGCCACACAGCAGGTCCTCATGGCACGGGCTCCCGCAGCACAGCCGGAGCCGGGCAGGCACTCGCCTGCCACTGGGCAGCCAGGCGAGCTGGCACTGGGCTCGCAGGCGTCCTCGGCCCCAGCCTGGCAGCTCAGCACCTGCAGCCCCTCAGGCTCCTTAGCGCTGCCCATGCCCAGGGAAGGCTTCTCCCATGCTAGTCCCGCCACGGGTCTGCAAGAGAGAGGATGGAGCAGTGAGGAGCAAGCAGCACACGGACCCCCAGTACACCTCAGCTGCCGACTGTTTTTCTCCATGCCACTCATGACAACAGGTTGGGCGGCCACCTGGAGCACTCACTGTCCCTGGCACAGCCCGTGTGGTGGCACACGGTGCCCAGGCACATGGGAAGGGAGGAACAGTGTCGGCTGCCTACCGTAAAAGTCAGCCTTCTCCCGGAGCGGCAGGACCGGGAGCGGGATCCAGGTGCTGCTGTGGCTGGTGGAGCGGGGGACACGGTGCAGGCACCCCTGCAGAGAGAGTGTTAGCTGGAGAATGGTCCTGGGCACCAGGCTGAGAACCGGAGGGCTCAGCAGCCCCCACTTGTCAGTGGGAAGCTGGGCGCAGCAAGGGGTGAGAGCAAGCTGGGCCTGGGGTCCAAGGGAGGCTGCAGAGAAGTGCAGGAGCACGGGGCAGCCCAAGCCCTTCCCTCTCCACATGAGGGGAACACGGTCCAGTGTCACACAACTGCCCCCAAACCCTTCCCAGCCCCATGGGGCAAAAGCAGGGCAGGAAGCCCCAAACTTTCCGAGAGCCCCCCAGGTCTGCCAATGCCAGGGAGTCCCTGCAGAGCTGGGAGCACACGCGTCCTGCAGGCGTGGGGCACTCCACGCCTCCGGACACGGCCACTCGTGGGTCCCGAAAAGGGCAGAGCCGAGCGGACACAGCCAGAGCCGAGCGAGTTCCCCCCAAGGGAGGCGACAGAAGCGGGGACCAGGCGGTCACCGACGTCCCCCAGCAGCGCCGGGCCCGGAGGCGATGATCCCCGACCCGTTTGTAGGTTCCCACGCAGCACCCCGATCCCCCGAGGGCCGCGCAGTCCCGCACCCGAACCTGCCCCGACAGCATCCCGATCCCGCGGGGCTGTGGCGCCGTGCCCGGTACTGATGCTCCGCGGAGGAGCTGCGAGCCCCGGCACACGCGTGTGCACACGTACGGGCACGCACACGCCAGCACATGGCCACGGGCACACCCGCACGCACGGACACGCGTGTGCACGCCCCGGCCCCGCTTCCCCGGCNGGCGGCGGGGGCGGTACCGTGCCCCGGGCCGCTCCCCCCGGCTGCCGCCCGCCCCGGCACCCCCAGCAGCAGTGGGGAGGCGAGGGAGAGCCGGCTGCCGCGTGGGGAGTGGGGGTCCCGGCAACCCGCATCCCCCCCGGTGTCATCGCTGTCAGCCCAAGGGCCTGCCCTGGGAGCCCCCCGTCGTGCCACAGCCCCCCCGGTACCCAAAGCATCACCACCCCGCGCGCCCCAGGGACGAGCGCTCCCCGCTGCACTCGGGCACAGCAGGACACTCGGCCGGGACCGGTAGAGCCAGGGGGTCCCAAATCTTAGCGTAGGTCCCGTGGGTGGGAGCGACAGCAAAACAGAGCCCAGTCCCCCTCCTACCTGGTGATGGAGACGGCCGCTTCCCTCCCGGGCATTACCGGGGAGGGGGCTGCACCCCAGTCAGCCCGAGGGACCGGGACAACGTGCCAGCGTGGCGGGATGGAGATGGGCTCCCGAGCACCCCTCGCCCGAGGGTGGGGGAGGACGGGGAGGGAAGAACGGCCCCGTCTAGCTCCCGGCAGCGCTTGCCTCTGCTCCCGGGCTCAGGCTTTGTCTAACTCCTTCCCACGCACTCCCGCTCGCGCTGCGGGGGGGAAAGGCGGCCTGCTCGCCTCACCTGCATCCCCCCCAAAAACCTCCAGTATACCCCCCAAACTTCCCACTGCCCCTCATCACCCTATGGGACCTGGGTCCCCTCCCTGACCCAGAGATTTGAGCACAGAGACAGGAGCTATAGATCTATAGGCTCCGGGGGGATGGGTGCTAAGGTTAGACACGGTTCCCCATCTTGGAAATAAACATTAGCTCTGGTCCCCCAGCCCTATAGATCTATAGGGTAAGGCTGGTTCCATGGGAGCTGGCACACCTGGTTGCTTGGAGACAAGAGAGGTTGGAAATGCTTCTTTCAGTAAACAGCCAGCCTGGAACAAAACCCCGAAGGCTAAAAATAGGGAGGCAGGATATGGAAATTAAATAAAAATCCTTGCCCCCCTTCCCTCCCTGGGGCAGAGCGAGGCACCCCAATGTCACCGACGGGCACTCCAATAGATGGTTGGAGAGGCTGGAGTGGGGAGTGTATCTCTGCACCCATCAATGTGTCCCCTCCTCAAGGTGTTTGTCCCCACAATTGGTCCTGCTTGCTGGTCCCAGTCCTGCAGCATTGACTGGACCCAATTGCATACCTGCAGCGGTGGGGGAACTAACTCACTGTGAGGCACAGGTGTGGGGTTACATCCTATGGTGCCCTGTGTGGGATCAGACCCAGTGCCCGGCACATTCCCTTTCGGGTCCAAAGGCACCACGGACTGGGGCAAGTCCTGGCAGAGGAGGGGACAAATGCCCCCTGGCCTCTGTCTGGGACTTCACCGGAGGCAGGAGGCCGCGGGGTCACATCCTGCTGCCATTTGCTTCCACCTGCCTCTCTCAGCTCCGCCGGCAGCGTCTCTCCCCATCCCCATCGGCATCTTGCCACCAGCGTGTCCCTGTCCCACCAGAGCTGGCGGGGGGTTGCGGGGGGGTGGGGGGGGTGTCATGGGGAGCATCCTCCCCTCCCCGCAGGCAGCCTTCATCCCCAGGCTGGCTGCCTTCTCCTCCTCCTCTCCCCGCCCGGGCACCTCAGGGCTGGCAGGAGAACAATAGCGAGGAGGATGAGTAAGATGGTCCCCATCGCCTTGGCAACGCACTCCCGCGCTGCCGGCTCGGGAGGAGCCAGGCAGCTGCCTGAAAAGCGCGTTCTCCCTCGGCGGAGGGGGTGCTGGCGCAGGTAGCACGGCACCCCCTCCCCGGGCGCCGTGGCCCACCTCCCACGCCGCACGGGCAGCGCCACGTGAACGCACACCGGGCTCCCCCACAGCCGCCGGCGCCCGCACACGCCGGAGCGGGCAGCACACGCGCCCCGCGCTCGGCTCAGCCCGAGCCGAGCTCCCCGGCCTCCGGCTCCGCGGTGCCCGGGTGTGCCAGGGAGCGGTGGGACACGGCTGGCAGGGTCTGGTTTGGGAATGCGGCCCCTGCGGCGCTGCCCGGCAGGAAGGAGAGGGGTTTCCCACGGCCTCTCGCAGCCGCGTCGCCTTCACGCACGGCTGCCCGCGGTATCGGCGGGCAGAGATGTCGGGTGAGGAGGTGGCGGGGTGCTGGCGAATGGCGGTGGCAGGGGATGACCAGGGGCACCAGGATCCCACATCTGGCCACAGCCGTGCGTGCCGTGCTGTCCCCCGAGTCATGTCACCAGCAGGAGGATCCTCGGCATGCCCAGAGCTGTGAGTGCCTTGGGGTGACAAGGATGTTACCCAGAGATCCAAAAGCCCCAAGCACCCAAAAAGCAGCACTGCTTTCCCAGTTGCCTTGGTGTGGATATGCTGGGGGGGTATCTGATCCCTGCCAGCACCCTGTGTCCCAGATGCCCCAAAATATAGCCCCTGCTTCAGCCCTGTGGGATGGGAGAACACTGCATCTCAGGCACCTGCTGTGGCTGAGAACATCATCCAGGATACTCCTGGGTGCGGACAGGGATATGGCCCCAGGGCCAGCTGGGGGCAGAGGCAGGGACAGGGGCACAGAGAGGCCCAGCTCTGCCATCTGCTCTGTGCCACTGAGAGGGACCCAAGAGTGGCATCAATCAGCCAGAGATGGGTGGTGACACTGGGGAACAACCCAGTCTCACGTTTGATCTCTCAGCACAGGATGATGGAGAGCTCTGGAAAAGAACCAACATAGAGAATCACATAATCAATTAATGGTTTGGGTTGGGAGGGATCTTAAAAATCATCTAGTTTCAACGCCCGGCCATGGACAGGAGCACCTTCCACTAGACCAGGTTGCTCAGAGTCCCATCCAACCTGACCTTGAACAGTTTGAGGGATGGGGCAGCCATAGCTTCTCTGGGCAACCTGCACCAGGACCTCACTACCTCACAGGGAAGGATTTCTTTCTAATTTGTAATCTAAATCTATCCTCCTTCAGCTTAAATACCTTTCCCCTTGTCCGATCACTCCAATCCGCTGTAAAAAGTCTCTCTCCAGCTCTCCTTAGGTACTGGAAGAGGCTCTACGTTCTCCTCAGAGCCTTCTTTCTCCAGGCTGAAGAGCCCCATCTGTCCCATCCTGTCTCCATAGCAGAGGTGCTCCTGCCCTCTGATCGTCAATACAATCATCTATCGCAACCAGAGGCTGCTGTTCCAGAAGAGCGAAAGCCTTTCCTACAGTGCCTCTGTGCCTTTGTGGTAGAGAGGTAGGGACTCTCCACTTCTTCTCTCTCCTGTCCCAGGGGTTCGTTTCAGCAGCTCAATCCACGCCAATGAAGTGAAAGCCCTGGCTGCATTAATGGCACACAAATGTGCTGTAGTGGGTAAGTACAAAGGGAACATAAAGCACATGGTGGCTTGGGCATGGGATGGGGCCATGAGTCAGAAAAGCTCATTAGGTGCTGTGAAAATCAGAAGGTCTTTGGAAGTGCAGGATGCTCCTCTGGGCACAGATGTGTGAGGGCATGTCTTGCTGCAGAATACACCACCGGCAGCCCAGAATGTTGGTGTTAATCAGGAAGCGTCAAGCATCGTGCTCCTCAGATGCGGTCGCTGTGCCTGGGTTGTCATGGATTCGGCTCTGGCTGGTGGCATTTGTGGCAGGCTCAGGGTCCATATCCTGTCCTGCCTTCGGCTCTGCTCTGCTGAGGTTTCATGGCATTACCAGGGAGCCATGTGTGGCGTGGGGAAGCGGTGGCCCCTTGCCTGGATTCACCAACACGGTCACGATTGCCATAGTCACTTCCTCCCCCGGGGAGCAGGTGAGCTGGCAGAGAACATCTGTCTGCCTAACCCAGCCTTTTCCAGATGTTCCTTTTTGTGTTGCCATGGTGGGTGTGAGGATCAATCCAAGGAAATACTGGGTGAGTTCACTCCTCGTTTCCCTGCCGACAGCCCATAACTCACGCTCCATTTGCACAGCCCTCCCTCTCCGTGCGTATCACAGCGATGTGCTCTGACGAGTGGGGGGAGATGTTTGTAGTGAGTAACACTCACCCAGCGACTGTGAAAAGCAGCTTGGGGCGGGGAGAAGGGGATGAACTCTGGTTTATGGGTCGGTGCATCTGACCCGAGACACACTGAGGGAGCCTGGAGTGGGGATGCTCCCACCACTGCCTGCTGTGCTGGGGGAAGGGGCAAATCAGCAAGGGCTTAGAAGGGCAGTGAGCAAAGGGAGCAGGAGTTCACACATCTCTTTTTTCCATTCCAGAGTCCCCAGCTGCTGTGACTAAACTCCCTGGAGCCGTCAGGCAGGGCAGGGCAGCTGCCGGATGCCGTACTGAGGATCTGTGATTTTTCCTGGGGCCTGTAGTAACAACTGTGTTTTGTTCTTCTTGCACAGGAGCTCGAGGAAACAACAAGGCCTTTTACTGTAGAAAAGGCCAAGAAGGAGTTTGTAGGTGGTGGGTTTGCCCCAGCTCCGTAAGCTGTGTGTGCTGGCAGTCAGAGGGGCAGAGAGCAGCTGCCTGGCCAGGCAGATACACAGGCTGCCACCATCACTTGTGTGTCACTGCCCTGCTGCTCCACCGTCCCTTCACACTTCACTTTGCCTGCACTGAGAATTTGGAGTAGAGGGACCCTCAGGCTGGTCCTCTGACTGGGCAGGGGCCTCACTTGGGCATTGTCCTGTACTCCCACTGGCCTGCTCAGACTCAGGAAGAGTGAAAGTTTCTCCTGCCTCAGCATGTGATAGAGAGCTCAGTGAGCGCTGGTCACAAGGCAAAGACCTCTACGCTCCCTCTTGGTAAGGGCCAAAGCAAAGACCCTGCGAAAGCCAAAGCCATTCATGCCTAAGGGAAGCTGGGGTGGCTCTGGGATATGGGCAGCACCACACATCGGTCAGGAGACTCCTTGGTGTTCCCAAGACCGTGACCAGCCTGTGGAAATCACTCAGTTGTAGATATGCATTGGTTGGAGCTCAGCAAATGAGTTGCAAGACAAGATGTGACTGATTTTTCTACCTCCCCAGGGCCCGGGATTGACGCGCTGGCCCCTGATGTGAGCACTTGAGGAGTGGGAAATGTTCGGATAGCAAACATCTACACCCACTCAGCGGGGCACTGGGTAAATTCTGATAGCACCAGTTTGGAGCCCAAGAGCTCGCTGGGGATACCAGCACTGCATTTTCCCCTCTCCTCCCAGGAAGGACCTTCCCTCTCTTCCCTGCAGACCAGGTCCAGCTCACAACTGCGGTGAGGTGCTTCCCCCTGCTGTAACTCCAGGAGCTCCTGCTCTTGGCCAGGCACTGCTGCCCTGATCCAGCGCCTGCAGCTGCCCATTCCTGAGGCCATTGCCAGGGAGGAATAAACTGGAAAACACACCGCTGAAGTCCTGCTGGCACTCTGTGTATCCCTCCAAGCCCTCTCTCCTCAAAGCAGTTCCCTCCCCTGCGGACGAGGCTTTGAACCAAGGCTGCACCCTGAGCTGCTGCCCACAGTGCCCTCGGGAACGGCCCTGTCTTTGCTGATCCCTTTCCTTTCCACACATCCTTCTGCTTCGCTGATACAGCAGAGAATGAGACCGCTGAAGACCGTGACCACTACGTGGATAATTTTGCTGTGTTTTGGGACTGGTTTTGCAGTGTCAGTTTTGTTTTTAGGAGCTGTACCAAGCCGGTAAGTGCTTCGGGGCGAACAGTGGAAAATCCTCTGTCCCAGTAAGGAGAGTGGAGCTCCCCCATGGCCCTGCTCTGTGCTGATGCCGTGGCAGCCAATTGCTCCCTCCAGCATTGTGTCTGGATGCTGCTTGGTGCCCACCAAGGGACTGTTTCTCACTGGATCTGTTTTCTACCAGGATTGGCTCTTAGGAACTGAACAGCATGCTGTGCTTGGAACATCACGTCCAGGAGCTCTGGAGGTGATAAAGACAGGATGAGCTGGAAGATGAGAGGACTCTGCTTTTCACTACCCTCTTACCAGCCAAGGAGATCTCTGTCCTGCCAGGTCCCAGTCTCTATCCAGCCAAAACATTCACCAAGAACATCTATGCTGAGGTTTCTATTTGTGCTTCTCAGAAAAAGCTCCTGACAGGGAGTTATTACCAGCACAGAGGGTCAGATTAAATGTTTGTCTCCACAGTTTCCCTCTCCCTGCCTCATCTCTGCTCTGTGCCATTGTAGGGCTTTGGCAAAGTGGGCTGAACACCTGCATAGGTCTGGTGCCTGCTGCATCTGTGCGGGGGACACAGACAGAGCCATTTACAGAGCCAGGAGGATCAGCACCGAGGCACTATATGAGCAGGTGAGTTGAGCCCAGACATCCCAGTCCCTGTTTTTAAAGGGATGGTGGTCAGTGCCTGCCTCTGAAATGCCCACAGAGAAGGTGGCTGCCCCTCATGTCCTACAGACCCAGCTTTGAGGGCTGTGCTTAACACTGCTAGGGTGGGACCAACAGCAGTATCCTGCACATTCCAGGACCACTGCACCGTAGTTGGCTTCCCAAAAACAGATCCCTATGATAGCAGCATCCTGGAGATGTCTCCCAACATCTCATCCCTGCCACTGTTGAGAATCAGCTCAGGAGGGAGACCACACCTCAGAGCAAGCAAACATACAGACCACACATGCCACACGCTCCTGACAGACCCTGCATCGGTGTGTGAGTGGCAGCAGCGCAGCTGAACGGTGGCTTTAGGAATTCAGCAGCCCAGGAAGGTGCCACATCACCACACTGATATCTTGCCTGCTGTGCCAGAGGGATGGAGCATGATGTGGAGGTAGCAGGTTACATAATTTGGGGGAAGGAAAGCCCAGGCCCTTCCGCTTGCTGGCAGAGAGCAAGGATCTTTGGAGTGACCTTGGCTGGCTCTTCAGCATCCTCAGTCTTCATTGTTGTATCAGATCTTCCCCCAGGGCAGAGGAGATGATGCTCTTGAAGGTACTGGGGTGTCGCTGTGTTGGCACTGAAAATCATGGGCAGCAGAAAAAAGTGAGCAAAGCAGGGGATTGCTACAAATACCAGCTTCCTCCCACCACTGTGTTCAGGACTGTCCTACACCAGGGAGCAATCAGCCAAGGTACCTGAGGGCTCTTTGCCTCACCCATCCTTGTTCTTGGGCTCTTTGCCTTGCTACAGAGGCCCTGGGCTGTACTTGAGGGGTTCCCACCCGTGGCACCCCATCACAGCTCCTGGCAGGTCAGCACAAGACCTGGGTTCATCTTCCCAGCAGTGACTGCATCCATCCTGGATAAAGCCTCATGCTCAGCAGTGCTCCTTGTTGCTGCTGGGTCCCTGTCCCTCTCTCTGCTCCCACAAAGCTGTGTACCCCATTTCCAGGGTTGTGCCAGGCTTGTGCCTGGTGCTCGCACATGTGGCACTGCCTACACCCTCCTCATGGGGACCTCTGCCCCACCCTTGCCCCCAGGCCCTGCTGGCACACACCAGCCTCACAGCTCCCCTCTCTTTAGAAAATGACAACCATGACTACAAGGCACAGCCAAGGTGTGGACAGGGAGCCTGGAGCAGGTGTTCGCTGTGCACAGTGAGGTCAGCTGCAACTACAGACACAGCACTCAGGGGAGCTGCCCCAGTGAGGGTCACAGTCCTGCTGTGCAGGGGGTGCTGCACAGAAGAGACACTCTGCTTTCTATAAAAGGTTGGTTTGGGCAAGTTCTCTCCCTGCTCTCTGGCTTCCAGCTCTCCCAGGCAGGGTCCTTCCCCACACCGCCTCTGCCCCAGCCCCTTTACAGCCTCCCTGGTACTGGGGCAAGCCATGCTGCTTCTGGTTTGGGTCTGCTTGCCCATGGATGGCAGAATTGGCCAAGGGAAGGAAAAAATGTTCTAGGGGAACAGCCAGCCAGCCCCCAAAGAACTGTCTCGGTCCTTCCAATAACACAGAGTAGGTGCTATGAGCACTGCTGCAACCAGAGCCAGGGCAGGATTTGCTGGCATCAGCAAACCCGTTGTGTGTCCGTGCTGACTGCTGCAGCTTCACTCCTCGCTGGCAAAGCTGGCGAGCCAGCACAGGTGGGGGATCTAATCTGATATTCATGGCAGGGAGACTCAGCCCAGCCTCTCAACTCAGCTCATGATGCAGTCAAGGGGCTGGAGGCTAGCTGGGGACCCAGGCTGGGTGGGTGGTCCTGCCCTGGGAGAGCTGAAGGCCCAAGGACTGCGCTGTGGGGTGGGCACAGGACCCCCTCCACGGTGGACATCCCACAGCCACGTGTGACACCCACCTGCCCTTCAGGTGGTCACACTGCATCTGAGCAAGCTCTGAGTGACAGCCACGTCCCCTGCCCCTTGAGGGGAGCAGGGGCATGGAGGGAGGGGAGAACCAGTGCTGGAGCCCAGGGCTGTGTCTACCCTCATCCTGGCTTGTGGTCCTCAGCCCCACAGGGCCCCCTGCAGATGCAAAGCCCTGCAGACAGGCAGGTGGTGTGGGGACACTGCCTGCACCCCAAGTCTCAGCCAGAGTCTGGCTGGAGGCCCAGGGCACAGTGACCTGCTGTGATGCAGCAGCCAGCGGACAAAAAGGCATCTTGTCCTCGTGAGCAACCAGTCCTGCCAACTCCCCCAGCACCAGCCCCACTCCCCTTTCCAAAACTACCCCTGCCACCAAAGCACAGGGCCAACCCCTCCCCAGGGACCCCACAACCAGGACCAGGGGGCTACAGACAAGAGTTGGCTTTATTCACGGACACGGGGGCAGCTGTGTCACTGGCAGCTGCCCTCGTATTGCACATCCAGCGACGGGGGAATATCCATGCCACGTCACAACACAGCGTCGGCACTATGGGACCTCGGGGGGGGCGCAGGCACCGTCACCACCCAGCAGGCTGGGGAGCGGGCTTGGGCGCCAAGGGTTCACAAAGGCAAAAGACCCGTCCACCCATAGATAGAGAGAGAGATATATATATAAAAAAAAATAGTTCCACGATGACCAGAGCAGAACCACAGGGACACGCGTGCAAGCGAAATGTACAGCAGCCCGCGAGCAGGTAAACATGCTTTGTACACACACAGACACGCCGGGACGCAGCCGGGGGTTATGGCGCTGGGAGGGAGACAGAGCCATAAACCCGGGCTTCACGCACACGCTCACACGCACACGCACACACACCAGCCCCTGCGGGCAGCGCCCACGGCTCGGGCACGCGCCGGGGCTCGGGGGCTTGGACACAGCGGGTGTTTCTCACTGCTAGACATGTTACGGAGACACGGACACGGTCCCTTGGAACGGAACTGGAGGAAGAACTCGTGAGCGAACGGGGCAGGGGCACCCCTGCTCCTCCCCGGCACGCAGGCACCGGCCGGGGCCGGCTGGAGAGGAGCAGGGGGCTACCGGCGGTTCGTTGTGCTGCTGGTGGAAGAGGCAAGGATGGGGGTCCATTATGCCTCTGGCTCGTATTCCTGGTATTCCTCCTGTGGGACGGGGAAGGAAAGAGCCAGTTGAGAGAGTTCAGGTGAGGCACAGAGCCCCCCTCTTCTCCAGCCCAACACCCGTTTTTCTCTGGACAGTGCACTGATCATTGTCACACTGTGTCCCCTGTGCCATCCTGCCTCCTCACCTGTGGGGGCTCCTCGTAGTTCTCCCCCTCTGGCTCCAGCAGCGGCTCGACCAGTGGCTCCTCCACAGCCTCCTGGGCCACCTCCTCTGCCTGAGAGTGAACCAGGAGGTCAGTGCCGCACACAGCCCCCCGCATGGCACCCACCCTCCCTGCCCCTACCAGACCAGCAATGCACCCGGGATACAAGGGGCTCCATGGGGAGCCAGGGGGACCCTGGGCACACAGCAGCCCACCAAGCTGGGAGGTGACACGCACAGGTCTGCGGGAGCAGGGGCTGTGTGTATGTCCCTGCACTGCTCCCAGCCCCAGCCTCGGGCAGGCAATGAGTGCTGGCACCACGTGGGCCTCGACAGGCTCCAGGCGCTGGCAGAGCTGCGGGAGCATCCTGCATCCCTGGCAGGGGAGGGCGGTGCTGGGTAACCCCTCCCCGGGGCTGGCAGGCGGGAAAGGGGGGCAGCCAATCCCCCCGTGCAGCGGCGGTGGCGGCGGTGGCCTCATTTCTTCAGCTGATGCTATTTTGGGCTAAGCTGGAAGCCAACGGCTCATGGGGCGGCGAGCTGGAACCCGCTGCCCCTCCCGCAGCTGTCAGGTCACCTCGCAGCCGCTGGAGCGACGCGCTGCAGGCCCACGCCGCCGGCCGCCATGCCAGGGCCCGAGCGCGCACACGTCCGCAGACACCGCGCACGCGGCCGCACACGCTCGGGGCCGCGATGCCCAACTGCCCTCGGCATGGCAAGACCACCTGGGCACGCTCAGGGCCACGGTGTCCACCTGCCCTCGGCATGGTGAGACCACCTGGGCACGCTCGGGGCCGCGATGTCCACCTGCCCTCAGCATGGCGAGACCACCTGGGCACGCTCAGGGCCACGGTGCCCAACTGCCCTCGGCATGGTGAGACCACCTGGGCACGCTCGGGGCCGCGATGCCCAACTGCCCTCGGCATGGCGAGACCACCTGGGCACGCTCAGGGCCATGGTGTCCACCTGCCCTCAGCATGGCGAGACCACCTGGGCACCCTCGCGGTCCCTCCTTTGGGACTGCGGAACAGCCAAGGGGCTCCCTGCCAAACCTGGGGATGTGCCAGCCTCCCCATGGGCTTGGCGATGCCTGGGGACTCTCACCTTCAGGTCTGCGGGGAACTCCTCCTTCTTCACCAGCCCGGTGGCCGCCGCGATGTTGCCGGCGCCGGAGAACGCCGCTTCGCCCAGCTGGGATGCCTGCTCCTTCGCTTTCTCAGCCACTGCAAGAGCCGGGGGTGCCCATCAGTGCCCCCCCTGTGCCAAAAGGTGTGCCCAGCTGTGGCTTCTTGGCCTGCACCACCCGGAGGGGGAGCTGGCGGAGAGATGCTGGGCAGGATCGGGCTCTTCCCACTCCCTTGCCCTGGTTGGGAGGGGAGGGGGCCATGACACTGCTCTGCAGCTGGGCAAGGAGTGTGAGCAGCCGCCGCAAATCCTTGGTTGCCGGCCGTGTTATATAAGAGGCTTTAGCAGAGTGACATCAGCCCCTCAATTAGCCTCTGATCTCGTTAGTGTGGCCACGCTCTCAGGGCCAGAGGGGTACCGCGGCAGGAAGACAGAGGGGCCCGTACCTGAGGTTACGCCTTGCACCACACCTTGAGTTTTACTCCCTGAGGGTAGAAAGAGACAGAGATCGGGTTAGAGGGACCGACAGCTGGGCTCCGACACGTGCCGTGTCCAGGACCCTGGCAGGGCTCTGAGCCAGGACAGCATCCTGTCCTCACCCCATGCCAGGGCACCTGGGCGGCTGAGCACTTGCCTGGCTCCCCTCAAGGCTCCTGTTGTCCCTGCAGGAGCCAGAACTGGGGCAGCACAGGGCCACCGCCACGTGCCAGGTAGGGCAGAGACCCCAGGGCCCTGCACCGTGTCAGGGCACAGTCAGGCAGGGCGAATGCAAGCCGTGCTGCTGAGAAAAACCTCCCAGGATCCAAACCTAGAACCAACACAGCATGGGAAGCCCCACAGCTGGAGTGCCTGGAGCTGGGTGCTTCTGCTGGCTGTGCCGGCCCTGCCAGCCTCCCTCGAGCAGAGTGACTCCACCCAGGATACCGCACGGATTGGGAATAGGGTGTCTAGGATGGAAGGAAAGGTAGGGGCTGGGCAGCTCCTGTAGGATGGGGCCTCGGGGCATTCCTTGAGCTGCTGGACCCCTGTCCAGCACACACACCCTGGCGAGGATGGGGGTCCAGGGCAGGCACCCAGCACTGCCCAGGGGAACAGTTCTGGGGCCTCAGCTCTCCCACAAAGCTTGTGCCCTCTGGAGCAGAACAGAGCCTCAGCCCTGCGTCCCCCTCCCTCCCACTGCGAGCAGGGTTGGCCTCAGCTCCGTCCCCAGGCATTCCAGCACCACAGCCAGGCACAGATTGCTCAGGAACTGCTCCTCCTGCCAGCTATGTCTTCTAGGACTTGGCCCCGAACAGATCTCGGCCCCAAGAGGCAGCACGGAGGGACCCCTCAGTCACCAGCCGGGTGCAGGGGAGATGCTGGTGCGGGATGAGCTCCAGGGCATTGCCTCTCCAAGGGGGACAAACACGGTCTCCAGCCCCCTGCCCCAAGACAGGCACACCCCAACACAGGGGTCACCACCTCCATCACGGTCCCTCTGCTCTGCTGTCCCAGAGCATCCCGGGTACAGAGCTGAGAGACCCTCGGGCTCAGACTGGGAGCTGCAAAGGATTCAGTCCCCGAAGGTCCCATCCCCTCAGCCTGGGGACCAGCCCCCGACTCTGCTCCTGCCCGCAGAGCCCACTCTCCTGCCCTGCAGATTCCCGGTGGGCAGCGAGGCACTGCGGGCACCGACCCTCTGCCCCGGGGCACTCCGCCGCGGGGTGCTCGTGGGGGGGAAGGAGCAGGGAGAGGGGGAGCGGGGCCGGGGACAGGCGGGGACGCAAGGGGGACGGCAGGGGGATGGGCAGGAGGACGCAAGGGCAAACGCAGGAGCAGGCAAGGGCAGGCAGAGAGGGCCGGCAGGGGCAGGCAGGGACGGGCAGAGATCAGCCGGGGGTAGGGA
>VZTG01009144.1:719542-772576 GCA_013397845.1 Melanocharis versteri | reverse complement strand
GGGGCGGGGGGCGTGTGGAACCCAGCGCACCCCCCCGCCCCCCGTCCGCTTGTTCCCCGTCCCCGCCGAAGTTCCCCGGTTCCCTTTGCCAAGGTGACATAAGCATCTCGCCTGTTTCCATGGCAACGCAGCGGCAGGTGAGCGCGAGGCGGATGCGGGAGCCGGCACGCGCCACGTGGGGGGCCGCTGCCCACAGGGCGCCCACGCTGCGCCCGCACCCACGGGCTGGGGGTGCCACGCTGTGGGGTGGGTCCGCAGGACGCGGGGGGCCCGCAGTGCATGGGGGTGTCTGCGGAGTGTGGGGCACCAATGGGGTGCGGGGTGCCCGTGCTGCGTGGAGCGTCTGCGGTGTGGGAGATGCCCACGCTGCGTAGAATGTCTGTGGCGCGGAGGGGCCCACAGAGCGTGGAGGTGGCTGCAGAGCGTGGGGCGCCCATGGGATGTGAGGAGCCCACAGAGTGTGTGGCATCCACAGTGCATGAGATCCCCGAGGTGTTTGGCATAGCCGTGATGCGTGGGGTGGCCGTGGTCCTTTGGATGGTCGCGGGGTGCGTGGGGTGCTCCTAGTGCGTGCAGGGTGCCCGTCATGGATGGGGTGCCTGTGGTGCATGGGGCACCCAGACCACAGTCCCCCTGCTCCCTCACGGGGCTCCAGGCCGGCTCCAGCCTCCTGGCTGTGCCACATGGCTCCATCCATGCCCGCACCATAGCACAGAGCCTCACCAGTGCCTGGCACGGTGCTCAGCAGCAGGACATCCAGGGATGGGCAGCACCCCGGCTTTGCCGCCCACTGCACATCCCCAGCTCTGTTTGCTTTCCGTGCTCCCCCCGCTCCGCCCACAAGACACCCAGCACCCCGCTTGGGTGGGCAGCTGGGGGGGGGGCTCCATACCCATCCTGCCTCCTCCATGCCTTGCTGCTGGTCCCAGGCTTCCTGCGCCCCTCCACTCAGCCGTGATGGATAGACACGCATCTCGGCAATCGCTGTACTCATTTCACGTGTGATTAAAAAGCTGGTCCCGCAGCACAGTTCACCCGGCGCGTCTGCCACAGCCGCCCAGGCGGGAGGCAGCCGCGGTGCTGTGCAGCAGCAAACGTGGCATTTCATAAATAAATCGGGTTTGTTTACCCAGCGCCCACGTGCCAGCATGGGTAGCGCGGTGTGGGCACCAGGGGTGCCCGAGCAGCAGGCACAGCGGTGGGACCAGCGGGTGATGCGGCGAGCTGTGCCGCAGCTGGCACAGGGACGGCACCGCGCCGGGGACCGCAGCGCCTGTCCGTGCCGTGACCCCCGGGCCGGCCCCAGGCTGCGGCTGGGGGGGTCGTTAAACCAGTGAAATATGAAATGCCTGTATATCCCCGACAGGAGTTTTAATTAAATTAATTGCCAGTGACATTGTAAAAGTGCTGATGGGGTAATAACCGGCGCGTTATGGTCGCCGTTTATCTTCCCCGCGTAAATTAGCTGCCGCACCTTGCCCGTCCCGGCGGGCATCGCGGAGGGCTCGTCGGCACCCACTCCCCGGCTCCGAGGGGCCTGAGCCAGCTGGGGGGAGCAGCAGGGCCTGGAGTCCCCCGGGGGGCTCAGGCAGGGCTCGAGGGACCCCTCGTGTCGCTCGCGTTCCCGTCACGCAGGCGGCCGTGCCAGGCGGGAGCCAGCCAGGGTGGGCACGGGCAGTGGGGTCCCATGGGCACATGGGGAGTGGCTGGTGGTTGCCAAACGAAGGCACTTAATTACTGCGCATTCCATCCCATTTAATTGCTTATTAAATCCTAACCAGCCAATTAGCAGCGGCAATTACAGCTTCATTCAGTGACACAATCGCTATTTTATCGTTTGTTAATCAAATGCTTATTTAGGGCCCTGGTTTATTAACTCTTTCCGCAGCAGGCACCGGCGGGGTGAGGGGAGCAGGGGCACCTGGCCTTGTCTGGGTTGGGGGATGCGGCTATTGTGGGACTGGGCCATGTGTTGTGCCCCCAGCACTGCTGTCCCCACGGGGGCGTGTGTGTGCCAGCACTGAGCCATCCTCACCACCCTGGGGACAGCCAGCTCCCATGTGCCATGTCCGTGTGGGTGTCAGTGGCACGGGATAGGGTGAGCTGCTGTGCCACCCTGCCGCGTCACCACCACTTGTCCAGCATCCCTGTGCCACTCCGGGGTGCAGCAGGGCAGGAAGCGGCCCCTGGTCAGTGCCTCACAGCGTGCTGGAGAAGGGGGTGGCAGGCGCCCCGGAGGCGTGAGCAATGGCCCTTGTTGGTCACACTACATTTCCTTTTCATTAGTGCTAAGTGTGGACATGAGGGATCGGCAAGGGTTCAGCGGGCTCAGCCACTGCGTGGCTGCTTTCCCTGATGGATGGGAGGATGGGAGAGGGCTGCTGCACTGCTGGTGGAGGGGACAGCAGGGAGGCACAGGGCCAGTGGCATGTGGCTGTGCCGGGGTGGGTGATGTCCCAGCCAGGGCACGCTGGAGGTGGCCGAGCCCCATCTCCCCACAGGTGCTCAGCAAAGCGCGACAGTGGCCAACCCAGCATCTGGCGCATCCCCGGACCTGCTGCCACACTTCCAGCTGGAACCGGAGGATGTCTACATTGTGAAGAACAAGGCAGTGAGCCTGGCCTGCCGTGCCACCCCTGCCACCCAGATCTACTTCAAGTGCAATGGCGAGTGGGTGCACCAAGGTGACCACGTTACGCAGCACAGCACCGACCGCGGCACCGGTGAGCGCCGGCAGGAGGGACGGTGCCAGCCCCACTCCTGGGAAGCCATGTGTGCCGCTCTTGGCAGGGCTTGCATGGGGCTGGGGCCGCGGGGACAGCTCCCGGCATGCCAGTGTGACGTGCCACTCTCCGGTCCCAGGGCTGCCAGTGATGGAAGTGCGCATCGAGGTCACCCGCCAGCAAGTGGAGAAGATCTTTGGGCTAGAGGAGTACTGGTGCCAGTGCGTGGCCTGGAGCTCCTCCGGCACCACCAAGAGCCAGAAAGCCTTTGTGCGCATCGCTTGTGAGTGTCTGCGGATGCCTGGACAGAGCGTGGGGCGCTGGCCCCAGCCCCCATCTCACCCCTGTGCCTCCCCAGATCTGCGCAAGAACTTCGAGCAGGAGCCGACAGCCAGGGAGGTCTCCATTGAGCAGGGCATCGTGCTGCCATGCCGCCCTCCCGAGGGCATCCCCCCCGCCGAGGTGGGTCCCTGCAGCTGGGCAGGACAGGATCTGTCTGCGGATACCCCTCGCCCAGGGGGATGATGTCTGTGATCCCCGGCAGGCACCCAGTGATGTCCCTGTGCCCTACAGGTGGAGTGGCTGCGCAACGAGGAGTTGGTGGACCCTGCGCTGGATGCCAACGTCTACGTGACGCCAGAGCACAGCCTGGTGCTGCGTCAGGCCCGCCTGGCTGACACCGCCAACTACACCTGCGTGGCTAAAAATATCGTGGCCCGTCGGCGCAGCGCCTCTGCTGCCATCATTGTCTACGGTATGGCCCCTCCACGCCAGTCCCCACCATGCTGCCCTGGTGTCACCCTCCCTGTCCTGTCCCTCCCTGCGTCCCCTTAGCGGCAGGGCGCTGACAGGTCCCTCTCCACCCAGTGAACGGCGGCTGGTCGACGTGGACGCAGTGGTCAGGCTGCAGCACCAGCTGTGGACGGGGCTGGCAGAAGCGGAGCCGGACGTGCACCAACCCCACACCCCTCAATGGGGGTGCTTTCTGTGAGGGCCAAAATGTGCAGAAAACCGCCTGCACCACCCTCTGCCCAGGTACCCGCCCTGCTCGGGGCACCGCCACCGCCCCGTCGTGCCGATGCTGCACTCCCCACTGCGCCCATTGCAGTCCCTGTCCCCACCAGGTGTCTTGTCCTCCAATTCCCCTGTGTGTCCGTCTCTGCCGGCCCCGGGGCAGGGAAGGGGGGTGGCAGCAGGGCGCTCTGACCCCAAGCTGTGCCCGCAGTGGATGGCGCCTGGTCGGAGTGGAGCAAGTGGTCCGAGTGCGGGGCCGAATGCACCCACTGGCGCAGCCGGGAGTGCTCGGAGCCAGCGCCGCGCAACGGAGGCCGGGATTGTCACGGCCCTGAGCTGGACACCCGCAACTGCACCTCCGAGCTCTGCACCCACGGTGAGCACGGTGGGGATGGCAGGGTTGTCCCCTGGGAGAGGGGACTGGGGGGTGGCCATGTGTGCTGATTCCCTGCCCCACGCAGCTGCCCCCGGCGCAGAGGACGTAGCACTGTATGTGGGGCTGGTGGCCGTGGCCGTGTGCCTGGTGCTGCTGCTGCTGGTGGGGGTGCTGGTGTACTGCCGCAAGAAGGGGGGCCTGGATGCTGATGTGGCCGATTCCTCCATCCTCACCGCCGGCTTCCAGCCCGTCAGCATCAAACCCAGCAAGGCTGGTGAGTGAGCGTTGCAGGGACAGTGCACCCACACTGGGACGTGGTGTCCCTTGGACCTGCAGGTGGCCATACCTGCCAGGGGGTCTCTGGGCAGGGGCTGTCTGCTACAGGGCACCCCTGGGTGGGGTTCTGCACCCTGTGGGGTCCCTGGTCTTCAGTGGGGATTCTTTGTCTTATGGGACCCCTGACCTAGGGACAGGGACTCTGCATCTTAAGAGTCTCTGTCTGTGCGGTCAGTGCTGTGTGCCACATAGGGTCAGACCCCCAGGGGTGGTGGCTGTGCCCTATGGGGTCCTCGCTATAGGGCAGGGACAGTGTGCCCCACGCCCTCTGGGGCCAACAGTGGCCTTGCACCACTGGTTGGGACCCCCTGTTTCTGCCCTGCCCCGGCGCCACGGTCGCTTGCTCTGTGCTGCAGACAACCCCAGCCTGCTCACCATCCAGCCAGACCTCAGCACCACCACCATGACCTACCAGGGCTCGCTCTGCCCACGCCAGGACGGCCCTGCCAAGCTCCAGCTGCCCAACGGGCACCTGCTGAGCCCACTGGGCGCTGGACGGCACACGCTGCACCACAGCTCGCCTGCCGCCGAGGGTGCCGACTTCGTGGCCCGGCTCTCCACCCAGAGCTACTTTCGCTCCCTGCCCCGCGGCACCAACAACATGGCCTACGGCACCTTCAACTTCTTGGGGGGGCGGCTCATGATCCCCAACACAGGTACAGCGGGGTGGGAGTTCCAGAGCACTGCCCAGGCTGGGTTCTCGTGGGGCTCACCCCCTGCCTGCACCCCCATTCCCACCCAGGGATCAGCCTGCTCATCCCACCCGATGCCATCCCGCGGGGGAAGATCTACGAGGTCTACCTGACCCTGCACAAGCAGGAGGAGGTGAGGTAGGTGCCGGGGCTGCCGGGGCACGGGGCTGTTGGAGGGGGTTCTGTCCTGACCCAGCTGCCCCAATCGCTGCCCCAGGCTGCCCCTGGCCGGCTGCCAGACGCTGCTGAGCCCCATCGTCAGCTGTGGCCCCCCCGGGGTCCTCCTCACCCGCCCCGCCATCCTGGCCATGGGGCACTGCGTGGAAGCCAGCGCTGAGAACTGGAGCATCCGGCTGAAGAAGCAGTCGTGCGAGGGCACGTGGGAGGTGAGCGAGGGCCAGGGGTTTCAGGGAGGGAGGAGGGACAGCCACGGCTGAGGTGCATCTCCGCCTGGGTGCCGCAGGACGTGCTGCAGCTGGGCGCTGAGCCGTGCACGGAGCTGTACTACTGCCAGCTGGAAGCGCAGGCTTGCTACGTGTTCACGGAGCAGCTGGGGCGCTTCGCCCTGGTCGGGGAGTCCCTCAGCATGGCGGCCTCCAAGCGCCTCAAGCTGGTCCTGTTCGCGCCGGCCGCCTGCCCCTCGCTCGAGTACAACATCCGCGTCTACTGCCTCAGTGACACCCAGGACGTCCTCAAGGTACCGGGGTCCCCAGCGTGCCCATCCCGGCTTGGAGCGAGAGCCGCGCTCCTGGTGTGCGGCATCTCCCGCCTGACTGCTGCTTGTGCTGGCAGGAGGTGATCCAGCTGGAGAAGCAGCTGGGTGGGCAGCTGATCGGAGCCCCCCGGGTGCTGCACTTCAAGGACAGCTACCACAACCTGCGCCTCTCCATCCACGATATGCCCAGCTCCCTCTGGAAGAGCAAGCTCCTCGCCAGCTACCAGGTGAGGAGTCTGGCCGGTCTGTGGGGATGGGGATAGAGGTGTAGGGGGGATGTCCCTGCCACTCTGACACCCCCAGCTCTGTCACCCCACTGCAGGAGATCCCCTTCTACCACATCTGGAGCGGGTTGCAGCCCTTCCTGCACTGCACCTTCACCCTGGAGCGCCTGAGCACCAGCACCTGTGAGCTGGCCTGCAAGATCTGGGTCTGGCAGGTGGAGGGAGACGGGCAGAGCTTCACCGTCAACTTCAACATCGCCAAGGTGAGGGCAGGGCTGGGGCACTGCTGGGCGTGGCCGTAAGATTGCCTCACATCCCTCTCCCTCCCTGCTGGTGCTCTCCTCTAGGACACGAGGTTTTCAGACTGGCTGGTCCCCGACGAGGTGGGCACCCCGGCTCTGGTGGGCCCCAGTGCCTTCAAGATCCCCTTCCTCATCCGCCAAAAGATCATCAGCAGCCTGGACCCACCGGGTACACGGGGAGCCGACTGGAGGACACTGGCACAGAAGCTCAACCTCGACAGGTAGCACAGGCTGAAGACAGTGCGGGGGATGGGGTGGCATGGTGGGTGGGGGCAGGAGTTCTGGCCTCATCCTGCACCTGTGGATGGATGCTGGAATGCTGTGGGATCCTGGGAGGGGGATGCTGCACAAGGTGAGGCTAGCACGGGGCTGGTACCAGGATGTGGAGCCATCCCTGTACCTTGACGTGGTCCCTCTGTCCCCTTCCAGCCATCTCAGCTTCTTCGCCTCGAAGGCCAGCCCTACAGCCATGATCCTCAACTTGTGGGAAGCGCGGCACTTCCCCAATGGCAACCTCTCCCAGCTGGCTGCCGCCGTGGCCGAGATCGGCAAGCAGGACGGTGCTCTCTTCTCCGAGGCTGAGTGCTGAGCATGGCGGGTGCCAGGGGACCACCACCATGGGGCTAAGGGGGGCCCTGGCTGGCCCACCAGGCTCCTACTGCCCCACAGCGCTCGAGGAGGGCTGCCTGGCCTCCTTGGGAGGGCAGGATGCCCCTGCCCCACGGCAGTCAGGCCCCTCCAGCACTGTGGCAGCGGGACTCAGCCCAGCCCCAGGGGTCCCAGAGCCCCATGGTGGGGGACTGGGGGGGGCACTGGGTGTGCGTCGTGCGTGCGGTGCCGTCGTGCTGTCTGCGTGTGGGGCCGGGCGGCCCCAGGCCCCGTGCCGTGTTGTGTAAAGCCCGTTTTTTTAATTCTGTATTAAGTGCATTCAAGTATTTACACTTGGCCTTATGTACATAGCGGTGCCGCGGGCGGGGGGTCTGCCGGACGTGAATGTAAATAAATTCGATATATATTGCTACGTGGGGCTGTGCCCGGCCATGCGCTGCCTCACGCCCCATCATGATCCCCCCAGAAGCTGGAGGTGCAGACCAAAGAGCTTTATTGGGGTGGTGGCTATTGCATGGCGTTGGCCGCGCGATTGGCCACGGCTGCCACGAGCGCGGCCCCTTTCCCCGAGCCGTCCTCCGATAGCAGGAAGGACACGTTGCAGTTGGGTGCCAGCTCCTTCAGGGTCTTCTGGAGGTTGTCGGAGAAGCTAGGCAGGACAGGAGGCGAGGGTGAGGACTGATGCTCCCACCCTATGCACACCGTGCCTCCCACCACAGACCCCTTCATAGGGCAAGGATGCCCCATGGATGCCTGCCACCCCTGGCCCCACTCACCATGGGTGCAGCTTGTACAAGGTGCCATCCACCCCGACAGTGACAGACAGTTGGTCCAGGCCCCGGTTCTCCCGCATCTTCTCTACCACAGCAGCTAAGCCAGCAGCACAGAGCTGGGCCGCCCGCAGGGACACGGTCTGGCACACCTCCCGCATCAGCACGCTGTCCTCGAAGCTGGCATCGAGCTCCAGTTCCTTCAGGATGGCCCGTATCTGCCGCAGGGCCAGCCCATTGCTGCTCCAGACCAGTGCCACTGTTAGCAGCAGAGCTCCCATCCCCACCACTGTCCCCATCCCTTAAGGATCACCCTGCCTGTGCCACGTCCGTGTAGCCTGGCACCTCTCCTGGGGTTCTAATATCCCCACCCCAGGTTCGGGGAACCCACGGGAGCCCAACACTCACAGCTCGATGGTAGAGAGGAACTTGGTCTGGAAGATGTTCTTGGTCTGGAGTTTGGGGCAGGGTCTGCCTTGGAACAAGAGCTGTTTCTCTGCCATTACCATCAGGATCTGACGCACGATCTCGCCCAGGTACATGCCGCTGATGAGCTTCTCAAACCTACCCGAGGCACAGCCTCAGCTGGGCACAGCCACCCACTCCCAGTGCCCTCTGCCCCAGGGCCCTCACTCACCTCTGCTTGCCCGGGTTGATGGTGGTTTCGTCTACCACCCTGTCGAAGTGGGTGAAGATGTGGTCTAGGCAGCCGTTGTCCCCAAAGGCCCCCCACTCCATGTTGATGCACATGCGGCCCTGGTCCCCCTCCACAGTGCCCACGTTCCTCATCTCCTCCATGTAACAGGCATTGGTCCCTGTCCCTGCAGGCCCCGTGCTGGTGTCACTCCCATTGCAGTTCTGGCAGAGGCATGTCGCCATGCCACATGGCGTGGAGGGGTGGGAAGGAGATGGGGAACCTCCTGGATGCAGAGGTGCTCCTCACCCACAATGAGGCCGATTTCACATTTGGGGTCGTCATAACCACAGGCCATCATGGTTCCCACCGTGTCGTTGACCAGAGCCACCACCTGCATCCCTAAGTGCTGCCAAGCAGGAGATGGGGACACGTGTGGTCTAGTGGCACCCAGACAGCTCCTGGGGTTGGCACTGCCTGGGTGCAGGGTGTACCCTGGGGACAGGGACAGGCCACCAGACATTCCTTACCTGTTTGCGGTGGGCAGCCTCCCGCAGCAGCTGGACGACGTCCTGCCCCACGCAGCCTGAGGCGGTGAAGCCTTTGGTCCAGGTCAGCAGCAATGCCTGCAAGAGTGGCAGGAGCAGGGGCCAGGGCAGCTGCCTCGCACCACATCCTGGGGTCCTTCCCACCACCCTGGTGCTGGAGCCACCCCCTCACCTTATCCAGGCCCACTTGCTGGCAGGGGAAGGAGAAGGTGAAGCCAAGAGGCAGCGTCTCTGTCACCAGGTTCTGCTTCGTCTGGAAGTCTATGATGCAGTCGATGATGTGGTCAAAGAGCTGTGGATAGTGGCCCTGGTCAGCATGGCCTAGGCTGGGGCAATGCTGGGGGGGCCTCTCCCAGCCCCATGATGGCCCCATGGAGAGCAAGTAGGGAGGCAATGCCCACCCCCTCGCCCCAGCCACTGGTCACAGGTCCTCAGCCTCACCCCCTCGCCAGTGCCCTGCATGATGGCAGCTGGGATGACGTAGATCTCGCTGGCCATGCTGATGCCCTCCTCTGTCACGTGCACCACCAGCACACGGAAATTGGTCCCCCCCAGGTCCAGTGCCAGGAAGTTGCCCCGCTCTGTAGAGAGCCAGCACAATGCATTAGCAGGGCCACAGCCTCCTCGGCACCCCATTCCCAGCAGCCTTGTCCCTTACCAGTGCCATCGGGTGTGTGAGAAACGTAGGTGGGCAGCATGCGGACAGAGGCACTGGCATTGGTCGCCTTATTCAGGCCCCGCTCCATCTCCTCCCTCATCAGTGCCTGGACTTTCTCCAGGTCGGCGCGGGTGAGCCGTAGTGGGCCCAGCACCTCGTTCACCGCACGGCGCTGGGCTGCCAGGCGCAAAGCCACTGCTGTCACCATGGCCGCCCCCCGCCCAGAGCCATCTCTCGAGGGCAGGAGGGTGGCCATGCACTCAGGGGCCAGTAGCCTTGAGACACTCTGCAGGATCTCCTCAAACCTGCCGAGGATGAAGAAGATAGCACAGGCTGGGTGTGAGGCATCCCACTGCGGTAGCACCCCGCTGGGAGCCCTGTGTTCCCCATCACCTGGGGTAGCCCGTGTACAATTCTCCTTCCACCCCCACGTTGACCATCAGCGTCTCCATCTCCCGGGTCTGGCACATGTAGCTGAGGATGGCAGCCAGCCCGGTGGCGTAGAGTGTGGCGGCGCGCCCCACCACTGCCCGGCAGATCTGCTGCACCCGGCCGCAATCCCGCTCGCTTGGCTGCAGCCCCAGAACCTCCAGAATCCTCCTCACGTCAGTCGTGCCGTCCTCATTGCTGCAAAGCAGATCACAGCCTTGCAGCACCTGCAGGTCCACCAGCTCGCAGCCAGGAACACCCATCTATCACGCCCCATCCTCCCATCCATGGCAGCTCCTGGTCCCCAGACACTCACTTGATGATATCCAGAATATGCTGGATCGTGAACACTCCCTTCTCCTTCAGGACGGCCACGTCGGTCCCAGTGAAGATAGCTTTCTCAGCGGTCAGGGCAATCAGCGCGTGCCGGACAATCTCCCCCAGGTACAGGCTGCCCACCATCTTCTCAAACCTGCATGGGTTTGAGCCCACATGAGAGTCAGTCGTGCCTCCCTAGCAGCACCCCTTGGCCCTTTAAAAGCACCCAGGAGCACTGCAGGGGAACGTGTGCTCCTGTTGGTGGGGCCTGACATGCTCAGGGGTAGATGGGGAGCCTGTTCTTTCTGGGGGAGAAAGAGCACCTTTTCTCCCCAGGGTTGGAAGATTCCTCATCCACGCATTCATCATAGGGTGTGAAGATGTCATTCAGGGTGCCATCGTCCCCAAAGCAGCCCCACTCGGTGTTGACACACATCCGCCCGCTGGTCTCGTCTGTCGTTTCCACCAGGTACGCCTCGGCCATGAAGCAACAGTTGGAGCCCTTGTCTGCGGGAGTGATGGGGCTGAGCACCGGTACGGCCCCCCCAACACCCACCTCCATGGCACGTGGGGTGCCCAAGTCTCACCCGCGACCATGGCGACCTCACAGGGTCTCCCCTCCATGCTGCAGGTCATCATGGTGCCCACAGTGTCATTCATCAGGGCAACAACGTCCACATGGCAGAGCTGGCCAGGAGCAAATTGAGAGGATTTCCAGCCCCTCCACGGGGACAGCCAATGGCCACCCGCCCCGTTGGCCCCCACCTCCTGCTTATTGATGGCCGACTGCAGCAGCTGCACCACGTCCTTCCCCACCACGCCACTGCAGCTGAAGCCCTTGGACCAGGAGAGGAGCTCTGCCTGTGGAGAGCATGCGGCAGAGCCATTGACATCTGGCACCAGGATGGTTCCTCTCCCCACTGCTGCCGTGCTGTGGTCACAGCCTGGGACAGGGCTCTCCCCCTCACCTTGTCCAGCTGCGTCTGCCGGCAGCTGAAAGGGAAGACAAAGCCCAAGGGGAGGCGTTCCTCAGACTTGCTGGTGTCAGAGCTGGTGGTCTCGGCCAGGAACTGGGACACGCATTGTGCAATGAAGTCAAAGAGCTGCAAAGTCATGACTGGGGGTAAGGGCTGCTCGCCTTACCCAGTACCCAGGCTGTGGAAGGCAGCCCGGAGCTCCAGCACCAGCTCAGAGCCCTGCCGAGCCTCCGTGGTGCTGGTCAGCCCAGCACCAGCCACCCTTTGCCATGGCCTCCTCATACCGCTTCCCCCTCGCCCTGCATGATGCCCTCTGGCATGTCAAAGATCTTGTACATCATTTGGGGGCTCAGGTTTCCATCTCCGTAGAGGGTCACCAACAGGGTCCGAACCTGGTTCTGGCACAGCTCCACCACCAGAAAGTTGCCCTTCTCTATGGGGGAACAGAGGCAGTGTCAGGCAGAGACCTTCCCTATGGCAGATCTCCTAAAATCTGCTCCTTGCCCTGTCCCAGGGACAGTCACTCACCCATGGGGGAGGCTCCTGAGAGCCTCAGACTCTCAGAGAGGCCAAGGGAACAAGCTTCTGGCTACTGCCCCTGCACTGGGGACTGGCAGAGGAGAAGCTTACGGACCCCATAACTGATCCAAGAGGGGTTTACCCCTCCCCAGCACCCCCAGGGCCAGCTCCAGTGAAGTGTGCAGGACTGTCGGTAGCAGAACAGTTCATCCTCAGGATGGGCTGCCTTACCAGTGCCGTTGGGAGTGGAGCAGATGTAGGTGGGCAGCATCCGCACTTTGGCCTGTGTGTGCGTCTGGCGGCTCAGCCCCTTGCACATGTCCTGCATCATGTGGCCCTTCATAATATGCAGCCTCTCCAGTGGGACACTGAGTGATCGCAGGGCTCGTTGTATCTGGGGACGGTGCATTAGGGCAGAGGTGCAGAGGCAAAGGGCAGGGAATGACTGGAGCAGGGATGGGCCTTACCGGTGTGGTGTGGGAACTATCACGGTGGGGGCTCGGATGGCTTATTGAGATCCTGCATGGAGGGAGGTGGCGTGTCACCCACCGAGCTCTGGCCTGCAGGACCGGACAAATGCCTGCCCTTGCCCAGGCACACAGTGGGGCTGGGGGGCCTATACCCAGCTCTGCTCCCACCTGCTGTCTACCTCCATGCTCCACGAGGGGTCCATACTTTCGTCCCTGTGCAGTATCCTCACGCTGCCTCTGCGGCTGTGGAGGAGGCAGCTCTGCCCCATCACGGTCATAGGGCCGAGCACGGGGGCGGTGGAAGGAGAGGGGCCCCACCACCTGCGAGAGGCCAGAGGCAGATGTCTCTCCCCTGCAACAGCCTGAGGGATCTGGGGAGCCTGCGCGGCCCCATCCTCAACCCCACAGCGGTCTCCGCAGGGCAGGAGCCGCTCACCGCTCCACGTACCGGCTGTCCCGCTCCTCTGCGCCCAGATTTCGCCTTTGGTCTGTTCTGTCCCCGTTGTACCGGCCATGCTGGGACTTAGGCCGGGTGCTGCGGCTGCCCATGGTGGCGGGGCAGGGGCCGGTGTTTGGAGCCGGTGCGGGGCCGGGGCCGGTGTGTGGGGCCGGTGGTGGCCGGGGCCCGTGTGTGGAGCCGGTNCCCGCCAGCCCCGCTGCGGCCAATGGGAGGCGCCGCTCCGGGCCCCACCCGCGGGCAGGGCCGCGCCCCGCTCCCCGCTCTCGGCAGCGCTGCTTGCAGTCCGCGGTTTAATGAGCTCCGCACCCGCTCGTCCCGTTAATTAGGCATGGGTCGCCCTCCCCTGTCCCCCGTGAGGATGCTCCCGGGGAGCAGGTCCCTCCAAGGCCCGGTGCGAGGCAGGCAAAGTCCCGCTGCCCCGGGGAGTGGGCGTACGGCCGAGCTACCCGGGGATAGGGAAAGCACGAAGGACACGGGGACACCGCGGCCGTGGCTCCTCCGGTCGCTGCATCCGCTGACTGCGGCTGTCAGCTGGCACCAAGGTGCCCTCTGCCATTCCCGGCTGGGAATGCCAGTGCCGTGCTGCTGCATAGAGCACAGGGCAGTGCAGCCCCCTGCCGTGAGCCCCCCGCACCAACCCCAGGTCCAGGAGAGGTCTGGGGAAGTGTGATTTGGGACCCACCGTCTGCTGCTCCTCCTCTCCTCCCTCCAGCGCCCTCCCATTCCCCAGAGAAAGCCAGCAGAGCTCTGCCGTGGTGCTGCAGTTTCATAAAAACATACATAAATATATTTCCATTTCTGTAACAGAGAGCAAAGCTGCACAGGCACCTATAAAACACACAGTCGCTTCTCCACCCAGCGCTCCCCGCACAGGTCTTATAAAACATATAAAAGGGGCGTGGGAGACAAAGGCTGCAGGTGAAGCAAGGGTACAGAGGCAAGAAGGCTCTTGCTGGGGCACAGGGAGCTGCTGGGGGTCCCCGCAGCATCGCCAGCCTCAGAACTTGTGCCTTCTCCGGCGGCAGCCTTTGGTCCGTTGCTGGCTGCCCGCTCGGAGAGCCACACGTGGCTCCGAGTCCACCACACCGTCCATGGCTTCCAAGGAGATGCCGGGTTTCGCAGGGGAGGCGTGGAAAGGAAGGTGCTGAAGGGAGATGGGGCTGTCTGCCGACGGCTCCCCATCAGCAGCTGAAAGTGTGGGAGAGGACTGTTGGTCTCCTAATCCAGAGAGGGAAGTCCCTGCGTCAGCACCTGCAACAAGAGCACACGTCAGCCCTCCTGTGCGAGCCACGGGTGCTGCCAAGAGCACCTCTCCCCCCCTTCTCCTCCTGTCCTTGGATCCATGGAGGGAAGCGCTGGTGCACAGACAGGGAGGCAGAAGTCTCCCACATCCCCCAGGAAGCTGGACATGTCTTGGTGCAATGGTTCGGAGTACACCCCTATCCCTGCAAGGGCTCTGGGCGCTGGTGTGGGTCCAGTGGGCACACGTCCAGTGGCTACTGGCAGAAATGTGTGCAGCCAGCTGGGGAATGCTGACAACCAGCTAAGCCCACAGCCTCCTGCTCTGCTCAGAAAGAACAGACCCTTCCAAGGGGAATTTGCTCTCCCAGAATAGCCCAAGCTGAGCCAGGACCAAAAGGGGAGAGCCGGGAAAGGGCAGCCCTGACCCAGGCACAGAAAGTTTTCCACCTTCAGACTTGCTCTCCGAGAGCTCCAGCATCCTGAGGAGTCCTCTCTCCTGCTTTCCGGTGTCCTGCCAAGGAGAGGAGAACCACCATCACAGCATTGCCACGAGGGAACCCCTTAGCCAGGAGGGCCTCGTGGGCACTTGTTCCCCCAGCCCTCAGGGCCAGGCTGGGCACAAGAGAGAATGCTGCTTATCCAGGGCCTCCAGCCACCCACGGGAAGGGCACTGCTCCGTGCCCAGCCCAACTAGTGCTCAAGCAGAGGCAGCAGAGAGCAGCCAATCAAGCAGAACCTGGTAAAGAGGAAGGCCAGGGTACAGGACGCTACCCCCAAGCCCAGGGCTGTGACAAACAGGGGCATCAGGGGCTCTGACACAGCTGGGACACATCCTCCAGCACTGCATGTCCAAGGGCCACTCTGTCCGAGGGTATTGGGACTTGGAGCTGCAAGGAAGGGCCTTCCTTCAGGGCACAGCCAGACTAGGAACACACCTCGTGCCCTCTCTCCGCCCCTGGGAAGATGCAGCCATGCTGGTCACACATGCTAAGGGAAGATCACTTGGCCTGGCTGCTTTGAGCCTCACTGGCCCAGCAAAGTCCCCTCTCCTGGCTGCTCCCCGCCCCCAGAACTGCTCTGGAAGGCACTGGCATCCTGGCTGCAGGGTTGGAACTGCAAATCACCCCAAAATGGGCCATAGAAGGAAACTGCAAGCCCAGCTGTGCCACTAGGAAGCTTTGCAATGGCCAAGCCCATGCCCAGGTTTCCCCAGTGAGCTGCCACCTCAGCACAAGGCAGGGACAGAGGTAACACAGAGCCTTGCAGAACCTTCCCAAAGAGCCCCCTGGCTTCAGCATCTTTTCCTCATACCCTTTGCCAGTGCCTGCTTGCAGGACCCACACACCAGCCACTTGTGGGGCACAGGGACAGAGTCAAACAGCCCCCACAGAGCTGGTCACATGCAGGAGCAGCCATGCCCTGCAGTACTCTGAACCACACAGCGCTTGGCTGTATCCCAGCCAAAATCATCAACCAGAAATCTCATCATTTGCATCTGAATCCCCAAAGGGCTGAGGTCTGTGATGGATTTAAGGGATTATACAAAACTAAGACATCATGTTGCATCTTCATGCCATGAATCACATTTCTGAGCGCAGGCAGAGCTGCAGCAGTAGGGTTTTGCCTGCAGGAGCCAGCAGGAAGGCCTGGAAGGACCCTCTCTGTGCTCCCCTGGGACCAACACGAGCAGGAAAAAGCACGGTGGGGGCTAACACCTGGTGAGTGACTGTGAGCCAGCTGCCACCCACGCTCCTGCCTCCCACCTCCTCTAGCAAGGCACGTTCCCCACCCCTGGCACACCTCCACCACACTCACTCCCCCACAATTCTCCCAGGATGCTGCCATTTGCTCCCAGCACTGAGCAATTTCCCCTGCTCTGGTTCTAAAGCCTTCCCCGTGGGAATGGGCTTGTGGACAGTCAGATAGGCTTATCATCCTGACGCTGGCCTCCACTCCATCGACATTCAGCCAAGGAAGGCTGCAGGACTGAGGCATGCTGGCTGGCAGCGGGACAGCCCTGGCTGCTTGCCCACTGGAGAGGCTGCTGGCAGCTCTGCTGGATTAGCTCACCCCTGGGACCGGTCCGTGCTCTTGCAGAGCGTCGTGGGAAGGAGGGCAATGAGTTCTCTGTCCACAGTGGCCCACAGGGACAGGCAATCCTACATCAGGTCAGCTCATCCCTGCCAACCAGGGAAACAGCTCCTGCTGCCAACCCAGCCCCACACCCAGCGCAAAGCAAAGGGGACGGTGTGCAGGGTCACCCCTCACCTTGGCTCTTCGCAGCCTCCTGGTTCCCTGAGCTTGCCTAGCAGCCTGAAGGCAGCTGTCCACGTGCCTCTGATACTGCAGCAGTGGCACCAGTGACTTACAGAGGTAGCACTTCTCACACCTGCCAGGCAGCAAAGGACAGAGCACTGCATTAGGATTCACCCTGCACTGGGCTCCCAGACACCAGCGGTGATTCTCCTCCTCCAGGCCATGCCGTGGAGAAGATGTGTCACCAGATCCAGTCTCGCTCAGTGGGGTCAGGCCGGCACCAATCGCAAAGACTGAGTGATTATCAGTTTTCCCTGCCTGTTCCTCTGTATCCTGCTGCTGCAGCAGCGGGACAGTAATCAAATCTGCTCATCTAACTATCTCAAACACCACTGATTTCTCCCCAGACATAAAGCACCCTGTCAAAATCTACAGAAATGAAGTGCAAGGGCTTTGCAAAGGGGAGTTAAATCCTGCCTGAAAAGCAAACCAAGTGTGTTAAATCAGAGAGACATTTTACCAGGGCTGGATGAACTTGTCTGACTAGTAAATCAAGTCTTTCTCTGCACTGTCTCCATTTTACATCATGCCATGCAGGGAGAGGAATTGCAGAGTACATGCTCCTGCTGGGGGGTTGGCTCAGCCTGTTTCTCAAACCCCTTCGTTTGGGTGGAAGATGCTCAGGCTCACACAGGACAACTGAGTGTTCTTGGGAAGAAGATTATTCTGGGTGAAAGGAGATGAAGGTCAGGCATAGATTTACAAAGCTATGCTCACTTCCACACCAGCTCTCAGCAGGGACTGAACTCTGCAGAAGAGGACACTGGCTCTTCAGGAGGGGAGCTGCATTCAGAAATGGACTATCTCCAAGAAGAGACAAAGCCTCCAGGGACCAGCCCCAGCAACACTGTGTTCAGTTTGATAGTGGTACTCTCTTAGTGAAACACCCCAGGCTCTAAAATGCATATGGAGAGCCCCCATCGAGCAAAACTCTGCAGCACTTTTTCCCGTATTTTCTTTCCAGTCAGTGCTGATTACCCAGATAATGTGTCTAAACAGAAGCTGTCCTCTCTATAATTAGCCTAATTCCATTAGTGATGTTGCCATCCACTGTTTGTAACAGCAAAATTGCTTCCATAGCAGGGATTTTACTGTCAGATCCTCTCTTATGATGCTTTGTGTGGGTGGCAGGAGGAGGGGCTGCATGGAGAGAGATTAAACAAAGCCACTGCTATTCTGAAAGTCTAATTTAATTAAGAATATCACTACAGGTGCCATGTTGACAGCCTCCATGTCCTGGCCTCTTCCTGGGGTTACCAGGCTCAAACCTCCCATCACAAACTGGCTGAGTTAGCACCATTTTAGCTTCAGCTCCCCCCCAGCAGCCACGCGCCCCTGACCCATCATGGACTGGGCTGAAAGGAAATCAGTGCAAAAATAAACAATCTGAGAACAGCAAATTCCTCTTGCTTCGGTTTAAATATAGCCAGCACTGCAACAAGAGGCACTGAGGAAAAGCAATTTCTTAGGGAAACACTGTTATAAAGCCAACGGCCAGCATTTGTACAGGAATAAAGACATGCATAGTGAAGCTAGAACGGAAGCACAGAAACAATCTTGGAGGATCAGGCATACCTACTTACTTGTCAATGTCTAAGGATGGTGGGCTGCTTTCACCACTGGCAGATTTATTTCTTGCCTCTCTCTGACGCCGAGTGAGGACTGGAGGGAAAACAGAAAGGGTTAACAAAAAGGGTTACTACCATCCACCCCAAAACCACCCAAACATCATGCCCAAATGCACCAAGTTTCCATCACTTCCACTCAAAGCTGAAGCAGAAGTGATGGTAAAGGTGAAGAAACAGTGGACTGGGACAAGCAGGGTCTTCCTTCCTGCAGAAGAGGTTGCTGGACAAGCGTCCTTTTTTCCTGGGAGGATACTGAAGAATTTACCTTTCCCAGACTGGGAAGCCAGCTGACCATTTCACACCTAACTTGCCAGAAACAGCTGGATTGACAGCCTGTAGTTTACAGGGATTTCAAAGCTGATGCACAGCAGTGCGACAGCCTGAGAGCAGAGTTATCCAGCTGCTCCAGCAGCACGGCACCGCTCCCTGCCAAACCAGGGAGTGCCTGCTGCAGAGAGGGACAGTGCCAGCTGTGGGCTCAGGGGAATACAGAGCTGAGGCAAGGGCTGTGCAGAGGCACCAGACCTTCTGCAGATGTGGTAGAGAGAGCCTGGCTGGGGAGGGACAGCTCACACTGGAAAGGGAAGGTTACAACAATCAGCCCACACTCATCACTTTCCCACTGCCCACGTGAACCGTGGTGACCGGTGCTATTGTCCACAGACAGCCCTGGGAGTTCCCTGGGTGAAGATCTCTACCAGCAGCAGTGCTGCTCTCCAGAAGCTCCAACACATGGGTAGCCAGCGAGATCCCAGCTGAGCAGCTGCTGACAGGTCCAACCATTTCTATTCCCCCAGCAAGCCCAAGCAGCCTTTCCCAACTGGCTCTGCTGGCATCTGCAGGGAGCACGTTGGAGTGTTGTCCCTTTCAGTTGAATTCCTCTCAGTGTATTCCTGTTGACATACCACCAGCAAAGATCCTCAGGGAACATTTCAGATAGCTTAGCTTGCTTCACCAGGGACGTTCAAGACTCCAGCTCCAAAACAGATGTCACAGTAAGCGTCTCTCAGGCACACTGGCTAAGGGGACAATGCAGGGAGCTGTTTTACGGCTTGGTGACGCTGCTTCACATACTCATGAGGAGAAAAGTCTGAATCCAAGGTATAGGCACAACAAACCTGTTACTGTTAGCACATCATCTGTGATAAAGAAAGCGAAGCACAAAATTTTGTGCGGAACAAAGGGAATTCTTCCGAGTTTTAGCAAAACCCCATTTCCAGAGTGTTGGGCAACCCCAATATCTATCCACAATGCAACACAGCCTTTCCTTCAACAGCAATCAATTATCTGCAGATACAACCAGCAATGTACTGCGAGGTGCTCAGGAGCTGTTGGGGCTGACGGGAGACAACCATGCTGAAGAAAGAAGCTCAAGCGTTTCCTAGGATGTGGGTATTGTCTCGTAGGCGATGACTGATAGCAACAGCTCATCGCTCACAGGAACTAAAGCAAACGTCTCTCTTTAACATAGCCTGGCCCAGATTTGAAGTGGCAGCCTGACTAGGAGGACTGGTAACAATGGCCACCCCCCAGGCCATCCAGCTTCCCAAGAACCCAACCAACATGTGCGTTTGACAGCGTGGTGAGAACTGCTCTCCAAATCAGCATGCGCTCGTTAATATTCCTTAACAAGCCTTGTGCACCAGCTCAGGTGTTAATCAGTTCTATTTTCTTCCAAAAGCAGTGAACACATCTGGCATAATGGGCCCATTAGAGATGTCTGGGACTAGCTCTGCAGCTGCCCAGGAGGAGACCCTCAGCTGAGTTGCTGGAAGAAGCAGCAGAGGAGAGAGAACAGGGCCAGCTGGTGAGGCACAACCCCTGCCAAAACATGTTGGTTGCCCCCAAGAAGGGGGTTCAGAACACAGGAAAAGACTTGCCACAGGCAAAATCCCCACCACAGAGCAGTGCTGACCTGCTTGTGTGACAGTAGCCTTGTAACTCTCCCAAATGCAATGCTCTTTGCTGGGTCAGACATACTCCGCAGCCCAAGAACAACCTTTTCCCTCGCTCGGCATTTCTTCTGGTTGACAAGTCATCCTTGACCTGTTTGGCTCCAGCATTCACCCTGGGGAAGAGCAGCAAACCCTGCCCAGTATGGCCTCGCTATCAGCACACCCAGCCCGGGCACCTCCTGGGGCTGCCAGCTCTGGCTGGCATGTGGAGCTGCGAGGTCAGAGCCACTGAGCTCCTCACCTTCCTGCTCAGCCCACCTGCGGTCCGACCCACCAGCTCCCTGAGCTCACTACCAGCTGTGCCACTTCCGAGCAGGATCTATCAGTGTCTGGCATCTTGTCCCTTCTCAGAAGCCATGCAGTTTTCCTCTGCAGCCATTTCATTACTCTTTCTGCTGTATCAGTGCCACTTCTACCGATGTCAGGAGCTTTTTAACAGCACTAGTGCCACTGCTGAAGACTGACAGCTGCATCAAGACTGCATTTGAGCCTTTGGGAGGAAGGGATATACCAAATCCTCATTTTCCTGGGCTCGCTTGGGAACTGAGATGTTGGATGCACGTAGATTGAGGGTGAGAGGCATTGAGTATGTCACAAAGCCCAAGAGTATTTGCTGTATTCAGCTGCAGCCAGGACTCGCTTCCAGACTGAAACCAGTGGATCCCTGCGTTGGCAGCAGCAGTGGGCGATGCATGCAGTGACTCCAGCAGAGCCCTCTCACACAAGTGAGCCCCTTCAGTCGAGTGCATGAAGAAAGCAGGAGCTGGCACGGAAATTCAACAGCTCCACTCATTCACTTGGAATTAACACCAGTCACTGAGCTGGAAACCCAGGACCTCAGCCCTCCCCAGCCTGGTACAGTAGCTAACACAACATCAGGCTCTTCTTTTTTATTTACTCAGATCACAGGAAAGTGGAAATTCATGATAAGATTTTCATACTGCCCAGGTATGTGGTGGTCTGGGCATCCAGCCAGGGTGACCATGTACATTGGGGAAGCGACTGTAGCTCATCTTGCCCAGCTGCTCATTTGAAAATCTGCCCTTAGATATCAGCCAGACTGAGCTGGCCTCCTGAGACCTAAGACTGAGAGACTTTGCTGCATGATTAGAAGAAGGAAGAAGAGAAGCAAAACCAGCAAGAACCCATCCTTTTGTAGTATTAAAATGAAAACCACTGACAGCTACAGTTTGCAGGACTGCAATTCTAGAGACATCAGGAGTAAGTCCAATTAATAAATCTGAAGACAGACTAGGAGCCACTGATCCAGTGCACCAAAGGAAAACTGAAGCCATCTTTTCTTAACAGATCAGGGAATGGCTTAGGGGGCAGAACTTTGACTTCCTCTCACACAAGGCCGTTGCTGTGCTCCTGAGGAAGGCAGCAGCCAGCCAAGAGCACACAGTGCTGCAGCAGCAGAGAACAACTTCTGGACCCACACAGGAGCTGGCATTTGCTTCAGAACACAGTTCTCTCACATCTTTTTCTCCCCATGCATTAGCTTTACCTATGGATATTATGCTAGTGGTGGATGCCAAGGTAACAGCCCTGGAAACAGAGTCCTTTTGTACCTGCACAGCTGTGCCAGGCTACTGTCTGGCCTCTGCTCAGAGCTGAACATCATCTCTGCCTATTCAACCCAAATCCCACAGAGCAGCCCAGCAGCTGAGAGCCCTTTGGGCGACAGTTGCCTTCCAACAGCTGTTGGAAACTGGCCTGAGGTGCCCCATGAGCCAGAGCCCCACAGGCAGGCAGGATTCTGCCCAACCCGGGAAGCCCATGGTACTTCAAAGAGTCTGGGTGCAAACAACACAGGTGTCTCAGACTGTTATGGCTAATAGAGCCTGGTCTCTACAGGGAAAATACTAGAATAACTGGCAATAGAAAACTCAAATTACTGTGATTTTGTCCCAAACCCATTGCTCTGCTTACAGCCATTACTGCAGAGCAAAATCCCTTTTATTCCAGGCTGTTTTTTTTACAGGGGGATTGTTCTGAACAAGCCAGAACAGCAGAGTAGCAATTCCAAAATAACTACCCTTACAAACATCCCCAAGGAGACCAGCCTGGAAGCAGAATGGAGAGGCCAGCCTTGAACTCTGTCCTGCTGAAAGCCAACACCAAAGGAAAGAACAAATTCCCTTGCACTGCCAAAGAATTCAAAGCCTTTTCCTGATCACAGTCGGGATTCCCCAGGATCAATGGATACACTCACAGTCCAGCCACACCAGGGACCAGAATATCACAAGGCCAAAGACATTCCTGCTAAAAGGCACACTAAAAATTCTGCTCCATTTTGTAACACAAATAAGACCTTTATCAGTCTTGAGGATAGGAGAGGAGCTATGATAATTTGTGATTTGCCCGAGCCAAATGCTTTGCAGCAGTAGCTGGGCTGTGCCTGCAGAGAGAACCTTCCACCAAAATTAAGCACCAGCCAGTATCAGACTCTACTCTGGCTCCTGTTATCTTGACAGGACCCATGTCACATCCCCAAAGATTTAGTATAGCAGGAGCCTTTTATTTTAAAACTACATCAACTCTGCATTAAGATTACACGGGGAAACTTCCTTCTGCTAGAGGAATGCAGAAGTTACAGTTCTTGTACTAGCTCTGATTTGCTCAAATTGCTTAAACATCACAGATTTAGGCTGCATTTAACGACCCAGTATGTAACTGAAAATTATATATTCACAACCTGAAAAGTTAATCTTATTACAAGCTACTACTTTGATATTACCTGACATTGTGCTAACACAGATTTTACATTTCAAGCAGCAGCTAAAACATAACTTACTGAATATGTTGATAACCAACCAGTGTATTTGTTCACTTAAGCTCTACAAAGGTTGGCTATGGAAAACTGATATGAGAAAGAATACAAAGAGGATTAATATGGGCATTCTGACTGTGCTTCTATGCCTCACTCTTCACATGAAGGAGAAAAATCCACACTCCTAGATTGATAGTTATCATTTTGCAATTTTAGAGAAACAAGAGGAAAACTTTTCTGCAATCTCTGCCACCCGAACAAGCCATTTTTGCACATACAGATGTCAGACTTCATGCAGAGCACAGGCCATTCTTGGAGTAGTACAGAACATTCTCCCATCTCAAGAGCCCTGAAGGACGACTGCCCACATGGCTCAAGCCTTCCATTTTCTACCACTGCCACATTCTCTGCAGGTCCTCAACAAAGCACACAATAGACACATTCTATGAGTACTGCTTGAAGCATCCAGGACTAGATCCTGGGGTAATATTCAGTAGCTGATAAAGTGGTGAATTATTGTGTGAAGTCAATCAGAGATGATGCCTCTGTGCAGGAGGTGCTGGAAATACCAGAGCCTCCAATAACACTCTCCTGGGCAGCGCAGAGATGGAATAAGGCAGAGTGAACAAACCTCTCCACACGCCAAATATCCTGAGAGAGACAAGACTGCAGCATCTGCCTGCCAAGTAACAACAGGGAAGGAGGGGGAGCATGAGGAGCAAACACGTGGAAGCAGCACTTGGCAGACCTGGAGTGTCCTCGCCAGGCTCCGGTCCCACGATGCCGTTGCAGTACATGGCGTGCACCTCGATCTCGTCAGCTGGGAAGCCGTGGTCACACAGAGGGCACGACACACGGGCAGCAGCTGTAGGACTGCACTCAGACACAGTCCTGCCAGCATCTTCATCTCCACCAACCTAAGGAAGAAGAAGAAAAATTAGCCAGACAGGGCTGTTTCTCTTTTTTTTGCTTAGGTACAGAGCTCCATGCTGTCTGGTAGCTACTTGTCCTCCCACAGACTCAGATTTTCTTGGAAAGTTTTATTCTTCCTTCATCACATAGTGGTCAGAAATAACACCACTGGCTGAATAAACTGTGCTGCACTAATAACTAATTCTTCTTGCAAAGGCAACATGTCCTTCTGAATCATGGTGAAACTCCCTGCACAGCCATGCACACCGTTTAAGGCAAACATCACCTGCACTACAGTGGAAAAATGGCAAAGCTTCCATTAATCAGGAAATCCCAGAAGCGAAACTGATGGAAAATTCATGGGGCAAAGCAAGAGTTCAACACCTGACTTGTGCTCATCAGTTTCTGGACATGATCCATGCTACACAGGCAGCACTGTCTGGGAACACAGCTTCCCCCAGGATGAAAGGAGGCTGCTGTGGTGTTAGGAAGCCTGGAGAGATCACTGGAAGCTCCTCCTTTATAGAGGAGGTGGCTGGAGCAGTCATCAGAGGGGACACCGATCAAGGAGAGAGGCAATACCATTAAAAATCTGTGTCACACAAAATTACTAGCAGAGGCTTTTCGCCAGGGCAGAATGTCACAGCTCGTGTACGTTCTCGGGGTGCCATTACCACTTACGGACACTCTCTTTTTGCATTCATCACACAGCTGCAAAGGTGCTCCACCTCCAACCCACAGAGATCCAGCCACTGACATTCCCAAATGCAGCAGACTGCAGCCATCTCACTCATAACTGCATCTCTGCCTAGTCAGGCTTGCTGTAAGATTTTTTCACATCTAACAAAAAAACCTTCCCCTCCCCGCGACGATTAAGAAAAGCTATTTAAATATTAACCATGTAGAGAAACCTATAGAAAAATAATACGGGAGAGGTTTCTGTTCTTAGAGCTAAGCAGTGACATGTAGACAGCATGCAGCAAAACTGCTGTCTGCTTCCCTCCAACGGTATCATTTCAGGGAAGCAGTAATTGGGGTCAGCCAGGATGCTCCGTGCCACTGGAGCGCTTTGCCGTATTACTCGGTTTATTACTTCCTTTCCCAAATGAGGATCTGATCCTGATTTTTATGTCCTAAGGAGAAGGAGGGTGCTTTATTGACTAAGAGGAGCTATGACAAAAATTGCAAGACTGGGCCTCAAACTGAGATTCCGACTCTCAAAACGCATTTCTCCCGGACACCAGCTGAAAGGCTACAACAGCGAGCCCCAGGAACATCCCTCATTCCCAGAGAGGCTCTCTGCCCTGAATTTCTGCAGAGGAGTTGCCACAAGAGTTCCTCCAGCTGAACACAGGCTGCTGAAGTACATCACTTACAGCATTAACACTCGTACCCTTCTCTCACATCTCAGTGTCACTACATCTTGTGAAGTCCTCACTGTGGGCCGTCACACTGAAGAGCCATAAAAAAACAAGATGTGTCAAATATGAATGATCAGATCAAACCTGCACTACACAGACAACACACATAAAAAATATGATGGGGAAAGCAGCAGGCACTGCTCCTTCTAACTGCCTTTTTTAAAGCAATCTTAGGAGATCACCAATTCTGCACACCCTGCCCGCCTACATTCGGTGGTAAATTACTAATTTTAAATGGAAATGCAACATTCTGTAACAAAAGACTGCTTGTACAAAACCTTGCTGTAACAGTCTGGAAAACCTCAACTGCAGAACCAATCACCCCTGTCAGAGCCAGAGACAGTTGCCTCCGCTTTTTAGCAGAGGAAATTGCCTACAAGACATAGTACTTGCAGCCAACAGCCAGCCAAGAGCAATGCTAGAGGCTGAGCTCAACAAGACTCCTGTGTCCTGGCTCAGCATCTGCTAGGAAGAAGTTAGTCCCAGTGGCCTCTGCTTGGCTCCTGCAAACCACTGATGCCATGGTAGCTGTTTCTGCTGCTTTCCTGGAGGGCTGCGGGCTCTGGACTGGGACCTGCTGCCAACCATAATGTTGTCAAACAATCCCTAGGAACCCGCTCCCCACCACATTGTGCCATGCAGGCAGAGGTGTGAGACGTGGGACACCCTCTGCAAAAGCACAAGGGGACAGGGCAGTGTCCTGGCCACAGCCAAATGGGTCACAAATGTGCTTTGGTGGCCAGCCCAGGACCGCCTCTCTCCTTGCTGCAGTCCCTAATTGACTGAGCAGTGCTTGGAGATACCTGCAGAATGAAAGGCACACGAGAGCAGAAGATGGTTTATTAAGAGGCCTGTGAGAATGAGACATTGGAACTGCAGACGTGCTGTACAAGCTGCAAACTCCCAGAATGAGCTTTCCACAAATGAATCCTCTTGTCAAGAGCTGTACGATTCTGTATTCATGTACCCTGCCAGAGGAGTACTTGGCAACCCCTTTGATATCGCTCTCTAAATTAATAGACAAAGGGAGTTTTATCAGAAGCAGGAACTGAAGTCAGATGTTGGTACAGTGACAGCTGCAAAGCAATTGCTGTGCAGGTGTGACAACACAGGGAAAGGGGCTGCACACAGCGCACATCTGCAGCAAGAGGTAAGAGGATGGCCCTGCCACTGACTTACTATTGCTATTAATTATTACTGCACAAAAATCAAGATTCCCACACTCAGAACACTTTGCTTGGCCTGAAAACCACCACCAGCCCTCAACACTTCAAGGACATCTTTATCCCAGTCTGATCTCTGGGTGAAGCTCTCCTCCTAGCCTCTTGGATATGGTCTGTGGAGAGCAATCTGGAGTTCAGAGCACCGTAACAGGGAAAAGCAGGCCACAGCCCAAGTGACTGAGGTTTACTTGGACTCCCCTCAGAGCTCCTGGGGTCCCTCTGCATCATTGAGCATCACAGCCTGTACCCCTGAGCATGGGCAAGAAACAGCACTGCCACCCACGCTGATGGCATCCTCCAGCTCAGCAGTGCTGGGATATAAAAGAATGGGCTGGAATTGATAACAGCTCTCCAGCTATAGGACTGAAAGGCTCCAGAAGCAGCTGCATGCAGTCCCCAGCCAAAAGAGACTGGAGATATGAAGCAGTAGAGAAAAGCAGAGGGAACTGTTTGTGAGGATCCAAACAGCAGAAGTCCAAGCTTCCAGCTACCCAAAGGGAAACGCCAGCACAGCTCAGCTGAACCAAAGTCTAAAAGGTAGGATTGCAAGCAGGACCCTTGAACTTCAAGCTCTTTTACCTGTATAGGTGCACCTCTGCTGTCTGAACAGAGCTCTTCCCTCTCCTCCTCAACAGCTTCCAGTGAGCTTGGTTGTGTCTCTGCAGAAAAACATCTCCATGTCAGCACAGGTTTGCAGCCCCCAACTATCTCCTCACTTGTTGATGTAGCTTAGTCCTTAACGCTTTTTAAGAGTTTTCACAGTTCCAAAACATTCTTTAGACTTGACACAAATGTTATCAGACAAAGTGCAACAACACAGCCAGATGAGGGGTTAAAGTCACAGCATGGTGGTGCGAGGACAAAGGCACTGCAGCTTTGCAGCTTCATGGGGAGTGAGATTAGACACAGGGAAAGTGCGTGGGACACTTGCTGGGTTGAAGACAAAGCAAGAATAGAGCTGCTTTCACATTGAGACAAGCAGAGCTCCCATTCCATGGTCTGTCTCACAGTCACACCTTCTTTAGACCTCCACATCTTCGTTAGCAACAAAATATGCCTCCAAGCACCACCATGACCTCTCCTGCTACAGCTGCTCGTGAACAGGAGCAGCCTCTTCATTAATTTTCTCACTTAAAACCGTGGACCAGAAAATCTCAAACATGGTAGGCGAGACCAAGGAAGAAAAACTCCTTGGTCCCAAACATGTTTAATTAATGTAAGACAAAAATTATTTCAGCTCTCATGCTCCGAACGTTATCTTGACACTGAAAAATCTGAAAATTTGATTGCATTGCAGAAACACCGTGTTTTGGGTGATCCCTCCATGCCCAATGTACATCCAGGTGTCTCTTCAGCAAGTCTGCAGCAATCCCTGTCACAGAACTGTCTTAGAGGAAATGGGTCCAAAACCAGAGGATCAAACTAAATTACCTGAATAATTTTAGCCTTGAAAAATGGAGATGGGAAAGAAATCTCATTTTGTCCAAATAACTTGAAAATTCTCTTTTCTCTGAATTTCCTAAGCATGTAACTTTCGGTACAAAATTCATAACAGCCTCAAGTGCCTCTTACCTGGGCAAACAGAGATCTCTTCTTCAGCAGAGTTTTCTGTGGCAGTATCTGGGCTCCTTTTACTGCCAAGTGGGGTCATTGTGGAGATGCTATTCAAAATATAAATATAACATGAATCTCCCATTCAGTAGGTGTGAGGGCCACACCTGCCTTTCTCACGCAGTTCAGAACAGCAGATGATGCCATAATTTCCAAGTGGTCAATATCTGACAGCCAGAAATGACCAGGATAACAGCAAAACACGGGTCTAAAATGCCATCCTAAGCAAAAACCCCAAAGGGAACAATTTTTTCTTCTAGAAAGGCAGAAAGGGTCATTATCTCCTGTCAAGTGAGCAAAAATACCTGCTCACAATTGAGGGACTCTCTGTGGGAGAAGACGTGGGAGTTGTGCAGGTACCAGCACTGTGCTTCTTTCTGTCTGGGGAAAGAAATCCTCACAGGGGAAAGACAGAGCTGCTTTATCCCGCATTATCCTCTGCCTGCTCACACTGCTCGTTTTCTCCCTTATCCCTGTGCACGGCAGCCAGAAGCAGCACAAGGCATTTTCCCTGCAGCAAAGTCCTTACAGCATTAGCGCGGTGGTTCCTCGGAGCAGCACCCAGCACTGCTCCTCTCACTTTGACCTTCGGATTCCTCCTTTTTTTTTTCCTCCCACCTCACTGCACAGTGCCTTTCCGACAGAGGCAGGCATTGCTGAGTAAGTCTGGCACCCATGCTGACACACTCTGTGCCTTGCGTGGCTCTCTGATTAGTCTGATCAAGTATGCAAGAACACACTTTAAAAACATGAATCCCCGCACTGACAAACACAAGATTTATTAAGCTCAACCACAGGCCTTAGAGAAGAGAGAACAGCCACTGCTGATTTATGATAAATAACAAAATTCTGATAGGAAATCACAAGTGGCTTTTCTCTCTAAATAAAGCATCTCAAAGCATTTGTTATGAATCCAGGCTGAGCGTGTTTTACTCTGTGTCTAACATCAGGGCTCTCTTCAAAAGAACTCACACAAAACAACTTGCTATGACATTTATAAAATGGGCTAATCAATTTGAAGTCAAACCACATTTCTTGCTACACCAACTATCTCCGGGTAACAAAGCCTATAATCATTTATTAAAACCCCAATCTTCCACGCTCTGTACAAAGCGTGGAACAAGCAGGGAGAGCAGCCCACAGAAAGCAGCGCAGCGTCTTCACAGGACTGGCACTTCCTAAACTGCTCCACTCCCTCCAGACAGCTCAGAGCCATGTTTTCCTATTAAGTGCTGCTGAGGCCAGCCGGCTGGGGTGCCTGAGCCGCACCCAAGAGAGGCCTGCGTTGGCAAATTACCAGGAGCCAGATGGCAACACTTAATGTGCACAAAACTGCAAAGACTGCAGCCATTTCTTGCCTTGCTGCAGATGTTCCAGCTGCTCGAGGAGGGGCTGCCACATCCAGGTGCATCCCACCCCAAGGCGGGCAGCCAGGAGCTCCTGGGCAGCTTGGGGAATGTCCCAGACTAACCCCACCACCTACACCAAAGGAAAGAGGTCCCTCTCCTCCCACATCCTCCGTATCCTGGGCTCTCAGGCCCTAAGCAGGCGGGAGGCCAGCGCTGCAGAGCGCACACCTCGCTGCCTTCTACGCAAGCTCAGAGCTCAGCTGTCACAGGCTCATCAGCCTCGGCAGCAGCGGCAGCTGCAGGTTCCTCCTGCTCCCCAAGGCAGGTTTTAAGCTTGTTAGAAAGGTGCAAGCAAGAGGGATTTTCATACTCTGCATATTGATATTAACTGCTCAGGCCAAATGCTGTTAGATCAGAGGAAAGTTGGCAGTTTTGTTCCAAAGCAGGTTTAAATTATAAAACCCAGCAAATTAAAAACACGACATTATCTGGCCTTTCTTGTAACTTACTCCCTGAATCCTCTCCCATTTGCCCTTCTTCTCCATAGCCTTTGCTGCGGAATTGCATCCCACAGGAAGGAGAGAAAAAAAAGAAAAAGGAAAAGAGGAGTAGGCTTAAATCTGAAGAAAATCATGTTGACTTGTCCCACACCTGTCATCTGCTGAAGTGGCTTTTCTGGAGCACTGCACTCTATCTTTGGCTGATAGGCAGTGCCGTCTGGCTTCCTCCTCCCTGCTTTCCTCTTCAGCAGTAAGGCAAGAACATAAAAATACACACAGAAATCCAGTAAACCCTTCCCCGTGCTGCCTGTGCGCCTTCCCCGACAGACACGTGATGGCATCGCTGTAACTCACCTCCAGCTCCCCACGGCTTTACTGCACCATGTCACGGGAGCTTCAGAGGGCAAGGAGCAACTCCTTCAACTTGTACAAGGATGCACCTCGCACGTCTTATAAAGTAACAGCAGCAACTGATCTCTTCTCCTCAGCTGTGCCCCACCTCTCCCATGCTGCTCCAAAGCTGTATATTTCCAGGGATACTCAACAGCAGTGACTGCAGCAAGCCTTTCCAGCAAGCCCTGCAGTGAGCTGTGGTGGGACTGCACCCCAAAATACTCCAGGGAGAGTGGAAGAGCCCGTATCACCAGAGAAAACCTGTGAGCCCCACACTCTGAACACCCTACTCACCTCTGTGCAATTTGCATGGGTTCCCCATCTTCAGGCACATCCTCTGCAGGCAGCACCTGGGAGGGCTGGAAAGGAAAATTCTGGTGTTATATAAAACAACGTGCACAGCTGACCGGGGTCTGCTGGGTCATTGGATCCTGTCCATGACATTGCACCCAGTCTACCGTGTATTTTTATCTGCAAATGGCTCAGTATCCATCCGGAACTAGTCAGCTTTTTCCCTCAATCCCTCCTTTTGGCAAGGTACTCCCTGTAATAAAGCCTGGCAGTACTTTTTGTTACCTTGCTGCCTAGACATGCTCCTGTACAGACCATGCCCATACACTCCTTCCAACATTGCCCATCATCTTCCACGCTCTCTACCTGTTCTCAGCATCCACCTCAAAGTATTTGTAGGCAGCATCCACAGCTCTTCTCCACCTCTGCCTGTGCTGAGCTTGAAACAACCCAAGGTTCTTAGTGTCCCCTACACTCCCCCAGGTACCCCAGCAGCCCTCACCAACTCCACTTTAAAACTGATTTTCCTGAGCCAGAATGACCTGATCAACTGGTACAGCTGACGCTTGACCATGAGAAGCACTTTTCTGAAATTTCCTAGAGATAAAATCTGTTGCATTTTTCTTGCCTGGGAAATCAGCTGTCCCATCAAAGGAAGGGAACAGATCAACCTGCACAATCTACAGCTGGAAAATCTGTGTGCATTTTATCCCATTTTTCATTTGGCTCTACGATTCCACTTATTCTTTCCTTTAAAATTTGTTCAAAAGCCTTATGCACTGCCGAGGTCAGGCTAACATGCCAGTCATTACCCAGATCCCTTTTTTCTTCTCCAGTGTACGCGTTACACTTGCCTCCTCTAATCAGGTGGAATTACAACGGTTTATTAGCAGTCCTTGCTGTCAGGCCTACAATTTCTCATGCTAGGTCTCAAAGAAACCCAAGGAGTTTTCCTCCCCCTTCCTTGAATCTATCAAATGCTACGAGCTTGATTTCCACCGAAGCTTTCAACTTTGAACAGCTCTGCTCCTGGATGCACTTCCCCAGCAAGCTCCAAACCAAGGCCTCTCCAGTCAAATTTCCCTAACATGATTCCAACTCCCAAATATCCTGTTTTATCTATGCTTTCTTCACTTCTTTGCAGCCTAACTCATCATTAACAAAAAATACCACACCTCCTCTTTTATTTTTATTTGTCTTTGTCCTCAATTGTGCATTTCTTGACAATGCCTATGCCCTGGTCATGAACACTCATCCATGTTTCTGGTTTTCCTTGTACATCTGTTACAAAATATGGCACTAATTCAGGTCACCAGACTATAAATCTCCAGAATTGGGTCTTTTCCCTACGAATCTTTTAAAGACCAAGAGTCCCCTAACCATATCTGAAAGGCCCTGAAGAAATTGATTCTACTAGCACTGAAGTTTGTTAGTGCAGGTTCACATGCTGTGAGATCTCCCGACAACCAGGATTTGCTCTGTGCAAACATCCCTTGGCTGCAGGAGGCAGTGGCAGCAGTTGACTGCTGCTGGGGTGGAAGGTCTGTGCCCATTCCAGGTGAGGGTTTCAGGGCAGGAGTACAGGCAGCCTCCCTCAAGCACACCATTTGCACCTTCATTTCACATACAGCATGAGGCCATGTCCTTTTTCAAGGACAGTTTTGAATCCTCAAGGATGGTTTCTAGACTCAGCACAGCCTAACATCTCCCACCAGCCCCACCAGCAGAGAAGCCCTGGTGGCACTGGGGGAGCCCCAGGGCAGCACAGGCAGCAAAGGGTCTCCAAAAGATGCAGCACATTGGAGACACGACAGCTCTGGGCCCCTCCTTTGTCACTGCCAGTGGAACTGTATTTGATAGAGGGAAAAAAATGGAGACAAGGCACAGGCAAACATCAAACATATCGATTTTGCAAGTAAATCACCTGCTCTGGCCTCAGTATGCGACTGCACAGAGAGGCGAGAGAAAGGAGCTACCTCTCATGCTGGGTGTGATAAAGCAGATGAAAAGGCACTTAGAAATTATTTTCTCTCATGTAAATAAAAGACTGGCAAATTTTGGGCTAGGGTTGAAATTGTAAAGTCTGCTTCCCCTCTCTTATTTTTTCACCTTAAAAATATCAGAAAGGCTACATCTCTCGGTTATGGCTCCGAGAGAGCACCCGTGGTCAAAAGGAATAGGTTACAAGTTACCACTCAGCACCACTAAAACCTCTTTTCTCCCCAAGAATTAATTGAGTATTAGCATTAAACAGATAATATTTTAAAAAATACCACACAATTTTCAGTACTGATTAAAAGTTCATGCCCTTCCCAGCTGCTGTAGCTTCCCAAGGGCTTTAGAGTACACATTCACAGACCTCCAGTCACCCCAATCTTCCAGTATAATGACACCTTCATTTCCAGAGGAAAAGCTACAGAAAAAAAAAGTGCAGTTTGCTTTAAGAACCTCTCAGGTCTTTTGTATCTATCCTAAGGAAATGAAAAAGGGCACAAGTCAGTTCCTTTCCTCTGCAGATCACCTCTAAGGCTTGTTTAAATCTCCATCTGCTAAACCCGAGCCAAAGTACTGTCATGAAAAGTCACATTTCAGCACAGGCTGCTCTGCTCTTTTTCTGCAACCAGAAAATGCAGACATGACGTTTTTCCTAAGTGTTCAATATTACAAGACAGAATATAAATATCACAAAACAAGTTAAGTATCTTTCTAACACCAGGGTAAATGATCAAATACACTTGAAAACAGGAACAACAGAGCCAAGGCTTCAGTCATAGAGAAGATAAAGTTATACAATGATCCGGGAGTGAAGTCATTATGAAAAATGAGGGTTGGAAAAGGCTGACACAAACCTAAAATACAGCAGTAATAAATACTTCATCTGACTAGCAATCTGTTTAAACTTAGCAGTGACAGAAAGCTGCCTTCCGCTCCAGCAGGAGAGCCCTGACGGAGACAGAGGCTGACATCTAGTGTCTAGCACACCCGAGCCTGAGAGAAGGTGCCCAGGACAAGGACAGGGAGCACCACCGCAGTGACAGATCACCCAGGCAGGCAGAAGATGCCTGTGACCACACAGAGCCTCTCCCAGCCACGAGGGAAAAGAGCACTTCCAAGGGTGAAGCACTGATGGACGCAGACGAGCGCGGAGGGGAAAATAGGAAAGGCTGCACTGCAAGGACAAACCCACATCTCCGCCTGCAAAGGGAAACCCAGAGCTCCCCACACGCTCACAGGTTTATAAACTGGTTTGCTAGAGCTGGTGGTGGTCAGCATCACCTCTGTGCCCTTTACCTTGGCACACTGCCAGGCTGCACCTTTCTGAGAAGGATCAGCTGGATGTGCCGGTCTCTGGAGCACTAATGATGACTGCCAGGCTGCTCAATGGCCCCTGTCTTGTGTGAGCTGGGTGTCAGCCTGTACATTTCTCTCCCTTCCACAGTAACATGTGTGGCTGGGGGAGGAAGTCCCTAAATTTAAGAGGGGCATTAAATAGCAGTGCCTGCTTTGCAGAAGGGACTGAACCGTAAAATGTACAGAAGGGCATGGCTGCTCAACCTCTGCTCAGGGGTGAAGCTCTTACCTGGCAGTAGCTGGTGGTTGGTTCATCATCAGAAGTGTTCTTCTCTTCTTCCATGCTGTGCCCTGGACTCTCTGCCTCCTTCCTCTTTGAAGGGTGGAGCCAGGTGATGTTTTCAGACTCCTGTCCCTCTGTGTCTCCATCTTCTGTACCATCAGCAACCCCATTCTCCCTGCTTGTCTCCTCTCCCTTCCCAAGCTCATTTTGGCTCAAGGAAGAACTGGGCACAATGGGGTTACCAAACTCCTTCTTATGCAATAGCTGCCTCTGAGCCTGCTTCAGGCTCTTCTGGTAAACCTCCAGCTGACACAAGATGACTTTGGTGTACTGGTTGGGGTCCACTCCTTTGGGGCAGAAAGGGATGCCCCAATAATAGTGCACTGTGGCTCTTGCCTCCTCCTGTTTGTGCTTCTCCTCCACCTCAGTCAGCTTGCAAAGATCTGGGGTACTGCCAGACCCCTCATTCTGCTCTGCTTGCTCTGTGGAAACACAGACCTTGGCAGTGTGCCCAGGCTGTGAGCTGTGTTTTGTACCTGCTCCTCCACCACTCCTCCTGGGGCTGTCACACTGTTCTGTGGTCCTGCTCTTCTGGAGTGTGGCTGAGCTCCCAGCACCAGCTTCTCCCACAGAATGGCTAGTGCAGGGCAGGAACTGCTCTTTTGGTTCATGGCCTGCTACTTCTGAAGAGCTGGAGGGGCTGGTGAACAGTCTCCGAGGTGTCAGTCGCCAGGAGCCTGAAGCCACCTTGCCAAAGGTGGGACTCAAAGACATGAAGTCCTCTCCGAGAGTGCTGGGTAACATGTTACTCGAATCACTTTTTGCTGGTGAGGAGGACTTTTCACTTGACCTTGTCACAGGCTGGCCCTTCCCCGGAGACACGATTATGCTGGATACTAGTGAGCTTTCAACGATTTCCTGGCTTAACCTCCTCAACACTACCAAGGGGCTCCGGGCGACATCCATCTGTCCATTCCCATCAGCTCTGGAGCTCTGTGAGTGGGAGCTGCAGTCAGAGGGAGGGGTGTCAGGGCAGAACGCCAGGCCTCCCAGGATCTCTGAGCCCTCTTTCTCAGCAGGCTGGCTTTGGCCCTGCGAATCCAGTGACAACTGAGGAGTTGCAGTCGAGGAGTCTGAGGGCTGACAGCTCTGAAAAACAAAAGGTTGACTCTCCTACAGACATGTTCTCTATGAGCACAGCACAACCAAGGGCTCCTCCAGCACGCTGGCAGCCATCACCTGGACTGCAGATCCCCCTACCCCAAATCAGAACTCTGTACCCCAAAATAAGGACAGCTGGGGTTAGACTTCATATCCCTCTCACTAGGAACAGTACAAAGCAACTACTCTGTGGCTGCTGTCGTTCCAGTTTGTGCTGGGAATATTTACAACCCCCAGCAAAACTTTCTTCCGTGCAGCATGGTAAAACAAGCACAGACAGCAACACTGCTGAAGAACCCTAGTGAGCCTCTTCACAGAAGTGCACTTACACTAAGGCTCTCAGCAATGGCCTTCCTCAAGAGCTCTTCCTCTTCCTCTTCCTGACAGTTCACTTGTCTAGCTTCTTGCTCACTCATTTTCAGGGCCAGTGCAAATTGTTCCTCTTCAGTCATCTCTACAGAAGAAGAAATAGGATAATGTCAAGTCACAGCTGCAGGTGTATGTAAACACTCAGCGAATATCCAGCACGTAGAGAGAAATGGGTGAGAGTCCCACCTCCCCAGGAGGAATGCAGAGAAAATCATCTAAACCTCAGCTGTCCTGAAAAGGTGTTACCAAAACTGGAGCAGGCAACACTAAATGAGAAAGGTAGCTCAGGTCAGGAACTTCACTTCAGGTTTCTACAGCAATCTAAGCTCCCACTCCCCGAGTATATTAACTGCAACATTATTTGCCATCAAACAACACACACTGGAGCTGCAGAATGCATGTTCAAGGAGAGAGGAAAAGGACAGATTTCTAAAGTGTGCTCATTCTTGGATTGGATAGGCTCAGCAGCAAGGTAGGATAAACAACACGTCGTCTTTAAGGCACTTTTTTACTAACCAAGTAGCACACCTCACTGCCTTCTGACACACAGATACCTGCAATACCACAGGAGACCTACCCGAGAGAAAAAGAGCTACATGTTGTTAACCCCGAGCCGCAGGTGGAAAGCTCTGTGGAGGATAATGTTACTTGCTTGGTGGTATTATACAGGATATTCCACATGCATACATCCCCCTTCTGCTCACATCACCACTCCACTGCATCACTAAGTCAGTCATGCATGGGAAACAGGTTTCCTACAGTTGTAACTGCTATTTCAGCAGAAAATTTATTCCTGAAATATTCCTCGCCGCAATCAAAAACCAAAAGTCTAGACTGGCTATGTAGAAACAAAGCAGTTAGTTACTTTGGAAAACACTTATTTACTTAGATTCAATCCAACGCTTTCACTCTGCTTAAAATATACAATGCCTGCAGAATGGAGTGGAGCTTGAAAAACAACTCAACAGCACTCTCAGGAGCTGAAAAATACATCTTCTCACTTGAAACAAATTGACAGATTTCCTTCAGAACCCGCTCCCTCCTCCAGGCAGAATCTTGCACGCGCCATCTCATGCATGAACCAAAGGCTCGTGCTCTCTGACGGGCTACAACATCTTTAAGACATGCCAGTTGAACAGGGAGGCCGCCCAAGCACAAAACATGCCTTCACAGCAGCCAGCTCCGGAGACAGGCGTTTCCCTGGATAAAGATGCATTCACAAGTTGCAGGCTCCCATTTTCTATCCCATCCTCTCCCTACCAGCTGCCACCCAAACACAGCAGTGCAGCCGTGCTCCGGCCGTAGTGCAGCCTGTCCATGACAGCACTGCTGCAACCAGGAGCATCCACGGAGTGGAGCTTTGCTCTGCCCTTCCCCCAGCTCCTGGATGATGGCAGCCTCTGCTCCCCCACCCAAGCAGGATCTGAAGCATTTTTGGACTGATTACCTTCAGATTCCTTTATGTGTCCTACTAAAACAGCACTTAGCTTCAGGTTGTTGGTTTGGGGAAGGGTGGGGGTGGGGGGTAATTCCTTTGAAAATTAAGAAAGAGGTTGAAGGGAAAGCAGACTGCAGTGCTCTCAGGGCTCCTGGGGATCTTTTGTCCTTGGACAAAGTCACTCTATGATGTTACAGCCAGGAGGGACCAGGGCAAAAAAAAAAAAAAGCATCCTTTAATGGAAAGCACACGACAGTCCAGTGTATGGAGAAAGCTCCCAGCCCCAAGAACAGAAGCAATAACAGCATATCACAGAGTCAATTAGGTTGGAAAACACCTCTGAGATTGAGTCCAACCTTTGACCAATCACGACCGTGTCATCCAGGCCACAGCACTTAGTGCAACATCCAGTCTTTTCTTTTTTCATAATACCAAACACCTTCCAAGCATTTGGAAAGTGTGTGCTGATTTGTTTTCCTGCCCAAACCATCACAGCAATCAGACCAGATCCTGCAAACTCTGACATGTGCAGGAAAACTGGTGCACATGATCAGCACCCTGCAACACACGACTTTCCACGTGCTTCAACGGGGGCCTGAGTGTTTGCCAGTTCAGGCTATCAACATCCATGAAGCTTAATAAAAAGAAACATTTTTTGGCGAGTTACTGCTGTACATTTTGTTTTCTTCTCCCTCCCTGGCACAGCAATTTCCCCTCTGGGGACAGGGAATGTGCCAGACAAATGCTGCCTCTGGCAAAGAAACCAGTGACAAACAAGATGCACTTAGCGCACGTTCCAGTTGAGTAGGTGCTCTGGATATGGGGAAATCTCGAGTTTAAATCCACCTGGCATTACCGTGGGGAGAGGAAAGAGCAGCTCTGCTCATGCCTTCCAGCAGACCTGACCTGCTTTAGGCGGAGCTGATGGTATTTCGTGCTCCAGGACTGATCACTTCTCACCACCGTGTGTTTTATTAAACTTGATGCTGATTGCAGCCGTCATAATTTATGATGATTAGAAACCCAGAGCGCTGCGTTAGCCCCCGACCACTGTGTGCAAACAGAGCTGGGGAGGGAGCTCAGAGCATGTGGCGGGGGCTCCACAGATCCCGGGAGAAACGACCCCTCTCCATCTGGACCGATGCTCAGCTCACGCTCATCACTCGCCTTGCAGGAGCCCATTCCCAGGGGGAAACACTGGCACTGGGAACTCTGCATCTCACACCCCAAAATCCTCTCGTCACACAGTCCATCCCAAGGCAGCACGAAATCCCAGCGCCTCTCTGGGGACCAGGGCATCCAAGAGACCCGCAGATGGGAAGGAGGGGTCAGAGAGAAACTGTTTTTAAGATAGGCAGCCCTAAACAAATTAAACGGTTTCAGAGCCTTTTTAAATGCTAATACGGCAATTTGCAAAGCGATTTATGTTCCATTTTGACATTTGCAAAGTGAATTAGATGCAAAACCCCACTAGTTGTAGTTATAACACTTACTAATAAGAGATTTACTCAAAAATAACAGAAATGCGGGATCTCAGTATTTTTACATATCCAAAGTGCAATTACAGTAAAAACATTCAAATGTGCTTTAAAGCACTGACTTCCTCCGGAAAAAGAGAGAGAGACTTCTTTAGGTTTTGTATTTCCATTTATCCTGTCAGGATGAAACGTCACAGATATATTTTAGTTATGGCTTTAGGTTAAAATGAATAAAACCACAACAAAGCAAAAAAAGGGAGGATACACTTTATAACGAGTGCCTGCCAATATCCGAAATTTTCCAGTTTTGAGGAGAAAGAACTTGCCCTACCCAGAAGCAGCCAATCTTTACAAAAGACCAATTTGCCTCGCAATTCAAAGAATTTATTTAAAGACACTGGGAAAAATAATTACTACTTCAAATCTTAATATGCCTAAAAGCAAACACCAAAAGTCTAATTATAGCTTCCCACAAACGAGAACAGCCCCACCATCACACGTGCTTAAATAATCCCCTGCTCTCCAACCGTGTGGTGCCAGGCACCCCCAAACTCAGACACGCACACTAAGCAACAAAAAAAGGCAGCTCTTGCCACAGGAAAAGAAAAACTACTATCAATAATTTCAACATCTACAAACGCAGCAGAAGTCCTCTGTTATACAATGTCTGGAGAGCCAGCCCTGTCTCCTGCCGATTTTCTGGAGCACACTGAACACCTTCTGCACAGCACCAACTCCTGAAACTCTACATGTTCAATGATGCAACGAGGACATCCAACTTCAGCACATCCCTGCTCTTAGCACCATATGTTTGGTCACGTTTTAGTGGCATCTCCAAGGGGGGTTTCAGCTTTAATTTGGTGCTCTGTTTCCTTTGGGAGAAAAAGAAGAATAAGAAAAAGAACTCTTTCCCCATCTCTGACTTTGCTATCTTACTTGTTCAACACAGACATGCACAGTGGGCTGCAGCTCCCACAAAGAGCTGGGCTGTTCAGTGCGATGGCCTTAGGCCTCTATTAAAAACAATTTAATTCACACAAGCCCTGTGAGGACTGGCAAGCCCAACTGCTGCTGCTTGTGGAGCACTGGCGTGCTCCATTTTGTTCAGTGATTGCTTTGGGTTTTGCAGGAGGCAACATCTCTCCCATACTAAAACGTCCTGAATTCTACGTGCTGGATGGACCACTGCCTCACAGAGCACAGGAACACAAGTGGGGACCCTCTGGGGCCTGGCTGCTGTAACATGTGGGGCTGCACAGGGAGCAGAGGCACGCTGGCCATGCTCAGTGTGCCCTTCTGCCTGTACATCAGAATATGAGTGGGAGCATCCCAGCCTTTAGCATCTGTTCATAGACTTATTGTCCACGAATGCATTTAAACCCTTATTAAAGCTGCTGATACTGACCCCTCCACAACCTCCTGTGACACAAACTCCCAGGAGTTCACCCCATGCTGTGTGAAGCATTACTGTCCTTCACCCATCTTAAACCCATCTATCTCTTGCTATTTCCACTGATACACCCCAGGAGCTGCTAAATAACAGCTCTGTGCTCAGCTGAGGCATTGCCTTCCCAACGGGAACTTTGATCCCACCGTTCTCTCTGAGCAAAGCAGCCTCAGGCTTTCCAGTCTCTCCTCACCAGGCAGCTGTTCCACCCCTTCATGGTTTGGGCTGCCCTTCTCAAGGACACCACCGTGTCCTTGCTATGCAGAGGCCAGAACTGCACACAGAGCTGTGACAAGGGTGCACCCACACTTTATGTAACAGCAAAATGACATCAACCAAATCCCTGGTTCTTAACACCCCTCCTTATGATGCCCAACACTGCTGGTACTCTGGCTGCCCCCACACTGTGAGCTGATGATTTCAGAGAACTGTCAGCTGCGACTCAGATCCTTCCTGAGCGGCAGCTGTCGGGTCAGAGCGTTGTGATGTTTCAGGGACAGACAGGAGCAGAGGGGCCTGGACAGGAAAACAGTTTGTGACTGACGGTGCTTTCAGATCAGCCACAGCCGGTGAGGTACCAACACCCTTGCACACTTATTCTGGAAGTGCACCGGTCTGCACACACGCTGCCTGGGGAGCAAGCTAGTGACAATGCCTATTCTGACAGGCAAAATTTAGCCCTATGAAGGGTCTTTTCTGCATCCCCAGTCGTGTCACAGCCTTTCTGCAAGGGAAATAATCTCTAACACAAACAGCAGAAGCTGCTCAGCACCAGACAACTTCCCCAGCCCCACACTCGAGACCTACGTGCAATTTTTCTTTTAGCAGCAAACTTCGTTCGATCCAGCTGCTTTGTTCTCTTCTTTTGCAATCCACTCTCTTCCTTTGACTCCTGCTGTAATGGAAAAGAACATGGTGAGTGCATGCAATATGTAAGAAATACTACCAGCCCCCTCCCCCCAGCTACTCAGACACAAACACTGGTTCAAGAACAAGCGTCTATTTGTGTGAAATTTGAATTTCAAACGTAATTCAAACACATTCTGTAACTATTAAAAGCTGTGTGATAAGCATAACGAGCAAAAAGAGTTACAGACTGACATAAACAGAGAAGTAGGAGAGACAATAGACTTCATGCCAGTCACCACCATGCACTGCACCTGCTACCCACGATTTCAGAGAATTTGTTTGGCCTTGCTAAAACATTGATATTTGTAAGCACTCAAAACAGAAAAACAGAACCTTCTTATAACTGAGCATCACACACCTGTAAGCCAGGACTCTTTCCTGCCATGCAGCTTCTAGTACTATGCCCAGGCAATTTCAGATGATCAAAACTAGAATCCCTAGCCATTTTTGGAGACCCACACCAATGCCTCCCCAGGGCAGGAAAGCCAGTTATATTTTCTCCTCATGCTATTCTCTCATCATATCCATAGAATCAAAGAATGGTTTGAGTTGGAAGGGACTTTAAAGATCATCTCGTTTCAACTCTCTGCCATGGGCAAGGACACCTTCCACCAGACCAAGGTGCTCAGAGCCCCATCCAACCTGGCCTTGAACACTTCCAGGGGCATCCACAGCTTCTCTAGGCAGTATTGCCACAAGTATTCCATTTTTGAAACTTGAATTCAGAAACCTGTTGTCTCGAGGCTCCATGGAACAATACTCCCACGAACAACCTAAGTGTGTGCTGCTTGACTGCAGCACAAATGGGCACAGGCTTAAATGACACAAATTTCTGCAAGTTGCTGTCCTAACGGCTTAGGCGAGGGCGCGCACATTACCCAAGGCTGGCACTGGACCCCTTCCAATTTGTCTCTCTAAATCAGGTAGGATTAGAATCAAATCCAGTGTTTCAGGCAGAGACCCACGCCTGGCCAGGATGGGCTTTGCACTGCTCCCCCTGCAGCTGCATTGAGTTTTGCTGCCCATGAGACACATTGGCCACACGCTTGTGCCTCATTCCACCTCCTGTGCCAGGAGGAGGGTTCAAGGAGGGGCACATGGCTTGGGCTACTTTAACACAAACAGATACATTGATTATTTTTGAGTGTCATCCATTTCTTTTGTCCTTTGCCCACGTTTCCGAACACATGAAGTCCTTCAGACTGCACCTCTGTGCTGAGTTTTGTTGAAGGCATCTCTGGCTTTAGTGTTATCTGTAGATTTTATTAATCTATACACACCACTTGCTCCCTCTTACAGATCATTAATGAGGATGTTAAAACACACACAGACCTAATATTGATCCTCTTGGCCTCAGCTTTACATCTCCCCCAGATGAGCCTCTCCTTTGTTCATCAGCAGCTCTTACTGACAGTCTTTTAGCAGGATTTCAACCCAGGAATGTTGCTATCTAGACCAAATTAAATTATTTATCCAACTAAGATTTTGCAAGACATACTATTGGGTGGTTTCCTGAAACCTTAATACATTACAGCTTTTACATGTCGTAATACCTACACCATTCCTCACCTCACTGACTTAAGAATCACCTCACAACACAGCAGCACTCATGCTTGGCAAGTCCACACACACTCATGCTTGTGCCTGAGGGTTTGTTTCTGTGACTGATTCCTTCTCTTCCTCACACCGACTGGTTTAGGTACCCCCTTCCCAAGATCTACCATCGCGTCTCCAAAAGGCTGCTTCACATCCAGAGTCTCTCTTCCTAGGAGATGGATGCCAAGCTCCTGCTCAGGAGGTGAAATCCTCTCTCTTCCAGGGCCCTGGCATGGTGCCTGTCTCCGCAGTTTTCCATAAGCCATGGGATCTCCCACCCCAAACTGCCCTGCCTTGGTCTGCAGCAACAGCCCCATGCTGACCTCGTGGACTGCTCAGACCTCAGGGGATGGGGAACAGTCTGTGGGATCACACCAGGATTGCACTAGGATTATACACTGGAGGAGATTCAGCAAGAGCTCTCCTGCCCTCCCCCAAAACCTGTCTAACAATGCTAAACCCACCCCAGCTTAAAACAGGGGCAATTTAATCCTAACAGGCTCTGTAAATCCCCAGCTCTTCTCTCTAGGCATCAATCTTCCCCCCATCACTCCCGCACTTGCCAGAAGGTCAACCCTGACACTCTCATCTGCAGCTCTCTTCCAGGGCACGGATGTGATTTATGAGCACACCAAACTTTCCATGGCTGTGAGTGCCTGCTCTGTGCACAGAGACAAACACTTACACCACACACCACGGGACACAAACACCTCCAGGGCTCCCGAGGGGAACAGTGTCTCCGGCGCCGGGCGCGCTGCCCGGATCCACGGCACGGCCAAGTCCGTGCCTCAGTTTCCCATGCTGGTCCTGAAGAATCTCAACATCTACACCAGTGGCAGGAGCAAAATTATTGCAGGACACGTGCTGTACGAACCTCATACATTCGAGAAAGATGTTTAAATTGCTCAGCAGCATTCTACTGAACAGCCACGGTACAGTGAACCGCTGAAGCAAATCCAATTAATCCTGATGGGCCAAAATATATACACACATCTCAATTCCAAGAATTCTTAAATCTTCTTTATTTTTAAACCCAGAAAATAAAACATACCTTTTAATTAGGATTTATGGCTGTTTGTACCTCTGCTGGGAGAGAGCCCCGCAGGCCCCAGAGTGCTCTGCATAAATGCAGGCGTGGATGGTAGAAACAGAAGGGGCCAAGAAAATTCAGAGAAGACAACAGGGCTGGCTCTTCCTGACCCAACCTTTTAATGCTCATCTATCTACAAGGATAATAGGAACTCAAGGGGCCACTCAACCAACTGCCTTTCTAATAAGATCACTAGTCCAAAAATAATCTTAATCAATTAAAATATTCCCAAACTGCAGCCAATACTCTTAGTTACAAGGTCATCTCCAACACACAACTTCCAAGGGAAACTAATTATTATAGTGGAGGCGAGGTAGGAACTGCACACCTCTGCTCAGTGCCAGCCTGGAGAGCATCCCTCCTCCTTTGCCGTCAATTCAAGGCATAACGGCCAGAAGGAACCCAAATTCTCTTCCTGTGTGTCAGGCTCTGCACTTTAATTTATGATGCTCTCTTATGAGCAATTTCACTGTCAGCATTGTACACAGACTAAGAAACAGACAGGTTTCCAAAGTTCCTTACACATTTAGTGGAAGGCAGGCACTATTCTTCTTCCTTGTTTTTGTAACCTGCTTGGTTTCACCAGACAGCAGGAAATCAAATTCCCATTTTAAAAATGCTTTTGCACATACTTAAGAGAACCTGACTCTGCCAGCAGAAACAGATACAGCTCCACTTGTTTCTAAAAGCCCATAAATGGAAGCCAGTAGCCAGCATCCCACATCCTGCTCCCTCAAATCCACATGATAAACCACAGAAATCAGCTTCTACTGACTCAGGAAAGGAAAGGCTACTGCAGAACGTCTCCACCCCTAACAGTGCAGACTGCAAAGTCAAAAGGTCTGGGTAATTTTACTGCTCAACAGCAGTTGGGACCATCTAACAATAGGGCACAGCCAAACACCACACGTCCTGCATGGGAAATATGCAGATGAAAACCAGACTAATTTATTTTTAAAAGCCAATTAGATGTTGGAATTGCCATGTTTGGCTCTTGCCAAGGCTGCTGCTGAAATTAATATCACACCCTACTTTATTAGTCTCTGACTTCAGTTCAGAATCTGTTTCAGCTTTGCTCTTTCAGCTCATTAGAACAAACCTGCTGGAAGTGGAGATGAACAACAAGACACAAAGGGGCTCATGCCAGGATATGCAGTTCCTGACACAGGGAGAGAGGACTCTGTAGGAAAAAGGGCTTTTACTGGGCTGTGAGGAGCCCAGATTCAGATCAATCTGATTTTCAACAAGTGAGCTCAGCAGAGCCATGAAGCCTCCTCCAGAATCAACTCACATTGCATTCTCCTCTGGGAGATGAAGGCACTGGGTCCCTCGACACCAGCAGAGCCCATGGAGACAGCAGAGCACTGCAGCAATTCTCCCATGTGGCTCTGCTTCGCTCGGATGGTCAGTGGTGTGAGGTGGTGTCCTGGGATTGAGTTATTTTTATTCCTAGTAGCTGGTGCAGTGCTGTGTTTTGGATTTAGTACGAGAGTAATGTCGATGGCACACCAATGGTTTAGCTGGTGCCAAGCAGTGCTTACTCTAAATCAAGGACTTTTCAGTTTCCTGTGCTCTGACAGTGAGCAGGTGCACAAGGAGCTGGGGGAACGGGGCAAAGGGATATTCCACCCCACAGAACCTCATGGCCAGTGTATAAACAGGGGGGAATTGGCTGGGAGACAGCGATTGCTGCCCAGGGACTGGATGGGCATCAGTGAATGGGTGGTGAGCAACTGGATTGTGTCACTGGTTTCTCTTGGGTTTTACTCCTAGAATCATGGAAAGGTTTGGGTTGGAAGGGACCTTAAAGATTACCTCGTTCCAACCCTCCTGCTCTGGGCACTTCCCTCAAGACCAGGGTGCTCATTGCCTGGCCTTGAACACTGCTGGGGATGAGGCATCTACAGCCTCTCTGGGCATCCTATTCTAGTGCCTCGCAACCCTCACAGTACAGAATTTCTTCCATATATCTAACCTAAACTTCTCCCCTTTCAGTTTGAACCCATTCCTCCTTGTCCTATCACTATAGTTCCTGATAAAAAGCAGATCCTCTCTCCCTTCTTTTCATTACAATTACTCTTGAAATTATCATTAGGATTATTAATAGTATTATTATATTTTATCTGGTTTCAATTATTAAGCTGAACGCATGAGATTTACTTTTTTCCCCCACGATTCTCCTCCCCACCATGGGGTGGGAGTGAGCAAGCAGCTGCCTGGTACTTAGCTGCTGGATGGGATTCAACTATGACAGGTGGGCATTGCCATCCTGGCTGTGACATTTCCAGTGCCATCTTCTCCATAGCAAGATGTCCCTCAGGTCATGCCTGGTCCTGAGGTGAGTGTCCACTGTCACAGCTGATGGAAACAGGATAAGGGCAGTGGCTGGGTATTCCAGCCAATGCCTAAACACACCTCCCTCTGCACCACAGCCAAAATCTGATCTGGAACATCAACACATGCTGCTGATTACCCTGACTGTGAGTATCTCCAAACACAGAGACAGGGAAAGGGATGTTCCGCACCAAAGGGAAGACAGGCCATGCAGAAATAGATGGCACCATCACCCTGGTGTCTTGTCATATGTTCCCCGAGGGCTGGCAGAGCTGATGGATTTGGCAGAAAGAGCTTGTGAGACTTGATGCCAACTTTGTAAATGCAGGCACGTACTCTCAAAGCTCCCGAAGGATCTACCCAGGAAGAAGACCCTTCCAAAAGGTCCCAGACCAGATCAGCAGCATTTGAGCATCAACTGCACTAAAGGCTGCAGATCAGTCTAACAGGTCAGCACAACTTTTGGGCTGTGATCAGAGTTCATGCTTGGCCAGGCCTTGTGCTGAGGAACAATCATCTTTCAGACGTTGCTCCAGGGGTCTTTACCAACAGCCCAATTCATGCAGGAGGTTCAGGAGACCAGGAATTGTCATGCTCAGAGAGAGCATTGTTGGGCACTACTTGAAATATTGTGTATTTGTGAATGAACATCCATCTTCTGGCACAGGCAACCAATTCCCTGTGGGATTAAACAGCCAGGGGAGATGGGAACCACTCTACTCATTTGGCATGTCTGCATTTTCAGAGAAACAGTCTGCACAAAGAAGGTCATCTCCTCTGGTTTCCACAGAGCCAGAGAGACTGTTCTTATTTTGTCTGACCCTTTCCAAAAAAAGAGAAGTGTTCCCCAAATCCAGGATTATATATAGCAGAGACCAGAAAGCCTCACATCCAGAAAACTTTTTTCTGATGCAGCTCTGCAGATGCCACAGCATAGACATGAGCAAAGAAAGGGAACTTGGCAAAATAACATGGATGAGCTTGATAATCCAGCATGACTGAAAAATTCCTGGGAGAGGCAGTCTGCCAAAGATCATCAAAAGTGAGAAGCTGGAGGCTTTCCAGGTGCAGCTGCTACAAGATCTGCTGGTCTGGAAGCAGAACTAGGGACTTGTTCTATAGATACCTGCCAAGAGACTGCCAAGGAAGAAAGCCATCGAATCAATGATGCCCAAATTGTCCTTGTAGCTTTTGATTCATAAGGAACCATGTCCTAACAGATGCAAGATTAATTGAGAATGTATTGTTCTCTAAAATTGCTATTGATCTGAGCTTCCCACACCTCTTCTTGAACACACAACAAGGTCTTACCAGAGAAAGAACAGTAACAACGTTCAAAATTGAAATTCAACTTGATGTACACAGAAGAGCTGAGACAGTTACAGAAGGCAGACAGTTATTTTTTTGAGATCCCAAGTAAATCAGTTTTGCGTTTGATTTTGCAGAAAACAACACGACAAGAGACTGTGGCACTGGATCTGGAAGCTGATGACTCACAGAAAGAGACTGAACTGAATAAATCCACTCATTCAACTGACTGAACTGTTGTCACTTAAACAGAACCTAATTGGCTCTTTAACGGCCTCTCTGAGCATATCCTTTTCTGTAATATGACCGATTATGCCATCAGAATTTATTGTTTATAGACAAACTTACAGAACAGTGAGGGAGCCTAACCTTTTTATAGATGTGTTTTAAGAGACGTTTGTTTCCTCTTTTTCAGATACGTGCACATTGAGATGAATAATTGCAGACAATAACAGGTCCTGATCTTTTATGTACTGCAGCAGCTCTTATAGCTGCTGATTTCTTTTTTCCTTATAGGTTTCACAATAAAGGCCAGTGATGCAGCAGACATCTGAAGTTAACTTAGCATATTGCAGAGCTAAGGGTTTAACCCCACTGAACTATTACTGCCATATGTTCCATTTCTTTCAGGGAATTTCCCAATGGGAAAGAACTCAGACAACGTGAAGAAAAAACATCCAATATCGTTTGCCCTACAGCTTCTTACTGTTTATTTCTAGTGATTTTCCCCTCCTCACATGATAATCGCCTTATTGGAGAGCAGCACACTGCAGATGTGTGAGCAAAAGGGACCTGATTTAAGATGTACAGCCTGAGAGTGAACTGAAATGCTTTTGAAAATGGTGGAATTACAAAAAGCAGCTTAGGATCCCAAATCACCAGCAAGAGAGAGCAAAGCCTTAAGAGTCACACACAAAAAAACCTGATTGTAGTAATTTCCTCTCGTGTACTTCACTCAGTCAGGCACAGGTTCTGAGGGCTCTGGGTTTCCCCCAGGCAGGAGTTCCCGTGCTCATCCCATCGCCCGCGTAACCAACACAGACATTTCAATCTTGAGGGTAATGCTGATGTGCATAAGCCAACGCTGGGGATCAGGGATCTGAGCCTTGATGCCTTAGCCAGGCACTCCCACATCACATTCACCTTTACACCCTCTGGAGCTGGGTTACAAACTCAGGCTCCTGTAATTCAGAATCAGTTTACCAGACACAGCCTGTCTCTGAGCTACTCACAAGCCTGAGTTCTGAATCATTTTCTCATCTATTTGCACATAATACAGAATCATGTTGCTAAGGTTTAGCTGGAAATCAATCAAATAAAAATTATGAAAAAAAAGATTTGTAAAGGGATTGAGGAAAGGTTACTTTTAAATTACGTTTCAGATTCAGTTCTGAGAGGATTTGGTTATCAAATCCCAGACTCATAACTCACCCTCACGAAGCACACCATTCATTTCCTAGTCAAATAGGATTTGATTCATCTCGTATGTAAGAAAAGGAATGGCACAAGACCCTCTCTGTAAAGCCTGACCCCAGCACGACAGCGAGAGCTCTTCAGGCACTGTCCTGCAGCAGCAGGGCCCAGCACAGGCTCTGGGTACCCCAAACCCATCACTGACCTCTCCATCACTGTCGGATATAACAATAAACGCATCCACAAAACTGCGCTTCTTCTTGGCATTGGCTGGGTTCCTCTTCTCTTCCTCCTCTTCCTCCCCATCCTGACCTCGAGACTCCAGGCCCTCTGCAGGCTTCCTCCTCCTCGGCATCCTTCACTCTGAAACAGAGGGAAAGATTAAAAGCCATTTGTTTCCCTCTGATTTAGATTTCCCCTAACAGTCTTTTTTTTTTTTTGCTATTTTTAGGCAAAAGACCCAAGGCACTGAAACCTTATTACAAAGCGTGGTGGATTTAGTGTTACTGGGAGCCACATGCACCAGTCACCACTCATCTAGTTAAGAACACTTTATTACAGCTGATTGCTAAAAAGGGGTTTCAGGGGAACAGCAACACAGACCAAAGCAAATCTGAATGCCTTGTTCCAAAGCAATGAGGCTTTCCTCTAAAAGCCTATCAGCAACCCCCTCCACAGCATCACTTCACAGCGGGTTTCCCACCCTCCAACACAAACTCCCCTCCTCAGCCCCACACCTTGACCAAAACAAACCGGGCTGTGGCAGCGGATCAAGCTGACACTTGCACACCAGACCAAGAAGCCAGCACAGCACAGCCCTTTGTCAGCTTTTGTATTCGACAAAACCAGGGGGAAAGGCATTGTTCATTCAAGGATGCTGTCCTGCTGTCTGCACAGCTCAGTGTACGGCTGCTCCAGCACTACAGACAGGGAAAACACAGGCAATGGCAGCAGGCAGGCTGGAAACAAGACAACAGGTTTATCTGGCAGTCTGGATTTCTCAATGAGCAGCAGCCTCCGGAAGAACTCCATCCAGACGTGCCCAAACCATCCGCATTAACGAAGGCACTTAACAAGCAGCGAGGAACCTGCTGAGTGTTATTAGTGCAAACCTGAGTGCATGGAACAATGGAGGGCAGGTGCCCACACAATGCAAACTGGTACTTCAGCATCCCTTCCCTTGGCAGCCCATAGACTGATGGAGAGGGATGCACAGCAAGCATTAGCTGCCTGGATCCAAAAGAGCTCAGAGGAGAGGATTGGGAAGAGATCTCAGTAAAGGAGAGCAGCAGGACAGCACAGAGTCAAATCACCCTTTCCTGCCTGTGCTTGCTGTTTGCCTGGTAGCTCGACAATAACATTCAGTGCTTCTTGAACTGTGATGTAAAAGAGCCTTACAAAGCAGGCTGAGCATGACCAGCTCTGCTGAAGTTCAATTAAACATGTGCAGACAGAGGTTGAACAACAAGCCCCTCGTTCCACATCAGGGAACAGCAGAGCTGGAAATGCAAGTTAAGTTGGCCGGTTCCCAGACCAGTGTCCTTCCACAGCATCACTCTGCCTTCCTTCAAGATCACTGAAATAGCTCAGATGTGCTGCCGAGATCTAAAATAAGAGTAAGAGACGATGCAACAGAGACCCTACATCACCCAGGATAGAGCCAAACCCTTCTCTGTAACACCACAAAATTGCAAACAGCCACTGCATATAGAAACACTAAGGGAGGCCAAAATCCCCATCAGCGCTGAGAACAGCAGCGCACTGCTCCATCTACAGTCCGAGCAGCAAGGTGAAGAACAACCACACTCCCTCCCTACGATCTGCAGCCTTCCTTCTGCAAATACATGCACACACACGCCCAGAGACAAAAGACGATTATCCTGGTGAGTCATGATTTGCACCAAAGGTTTGCTGAGCCCTCTGAAAGCAGAATGTTGCACGAATGGGCAGTCACGGCACCAAAGTGACTGCAAGGACCACTGCAGTCCTCCAGTGTTTGTCTCTTTAGGAATCATAGAATAGCTTGGGTTGAAAGGGACCTCAGAGATCATCTCATTCCAAAACCCTGCCACGGGCAGGAACACCTTCCACTATCCCAGGTTGCTCCAAGCCCTGTCCAACCCAGGCCTGGATGCTTCCAGGGATGGGGCAGCCACAGTTTCTCTGGGCAACCTATGCCAGTGTCTCACCACTCTCACAGGGAAGAATTTCTTCCCAATATCTAATTTAATCCTGCTCCCTGTCAGTTCGGAGCCATTAAAGGAAGGGAAAATAAAAACAAGCACTGCTTTTGGTAAAGCATTGGCTCTTGCAAAACAAAGCTGTTCAGCTCCAGCTAAGCTGAACACCAGTGTTGTTGGAATATCCTCACTATATGTTCTCCATTTTTTTATCTTTTGCTCCAAATGGCCTCTTTGCCCTCCCTGCTCAGGGAGATGAGCCAAGCCTCACACCCAGCTGCTGTGAGCTGCCCCCACGAAGAGCATCCATGGCGGTGGAGAATGTTCTCTTATCTTTGGAAAAACACTCACTCAGATGCTGTGAGGAGCACAGAAGGGCCCACCCAGGGTCACCGAGGCTTTGGAGAGGCAACCTACGAACCTTCTTACCCCCACAACAAAAGCAACAGCAACAAACAACTGCTGTGCTGCCTCTTTTTTTTTTTTTTTAAATCCATGCTGGTATCACCATCTCTCCTCTGACTCTGCGATACATCTTCTGCTCAGTGCTCTGTGCTAAATAAGAGATCACTGAGAAATATCAGCTGAAGTTATGATGAGTCACCTACCTTCAACATTTAAAGGAGAGAAAAGAGGAGATGTAAGAGATGTAACCACACAACTCCCACAACGCTTCTGAAAATGAAGGGACTTGTGGCAAAAAGAGTCTCTGAAAATGTAACTAAGGGAACAAGACAAGTAAGAGATCATTCGTAGCTGTGCTAGTCTGAGGCTGTGAGTAGGAGAGCAGTAATAGCTTTTATTAGACAAGCTGGTGTAGATGAGGGAAGACAACACACATCAGAGCACAGACCTCCTCTTCAGGCAGCGAAGTTGAGCATATTTTGCTTTTAGCACTCTTGTAAAGGATAGTTGTGAGTGCTTGAGGGGAAGATACCTGCTTTCAGACCCAGCAAAAAAAAAAGGCCAGAGACTGAATTATCTAAAATTACCCTTGCAGTCCAGCTCGCAGACTCATTTTGCAGTTATCCTGACTTTTTTCCAACTCTGAATTTAAGAGAATTTCTTTGTAAATGCTCTGACAGCAAAGGTGACCTCCTGACAAGGAACTCGCACATGCCACGCTTCTCCAGTCACATTTTTAGGGATATCCTTGAAGATCCCCAACTTGTGATTATTTGTCATTTTCCCTCTCATCTATCATTTTGATGAATCAGAAAGCAATTACCGACAGAATAATTCTAAATCTTGACACTGCAGCTACAGACCTGCCAAGCTGTGACAGCTTGAAAAATGCTCGAAAAAACCAAGCCAAAAAAAATGAATGACTCTCATCCCCGGATGAGTTCCTGAGCCGTTAGAGACACAGGCTGTCGCTTTGTAAACAACTCCCCCCCACCTCGGGAAGCAGAGGCACGACGCTTCCCCGCGCTCAGGCGGGTCAGCATCGCACGCTTCCATGGAAATATCATCCCCGGACCCTCGGCTCGACCCCGCACGCAGGGCCCAGCTGATGCTCCGTGAGCAGGACACGAGGGCTGGCAGCGCCCCGGGGAGAGAGAAATTGTTTACAGGATTGATCCGTTGATAGAGCTGGCTCTGCACAGAGGGGACGCGGGCACTGCAGAGGCCACGCATGGCCAGGCGCATCCGCACAGGCTGCTGAGCTCTCGGGAGATGCTCCCTGCTCCAGTGCCCTCCAGTCCAGCCCGCAGCATCTCCCTCCTCCGAGAGCAGGCGAGGAAAACGTTTTCCCCCCTCTGTATGGGGGGAAAGCGACCCTCGCCCCAGAACCCACCCGGGGTCCTTTCCCTTTCCCAACCCGCTGCCTTCGGGCAGGCAGGGCTTTGCAAGGAAATTTACAAGGATGGGGTCAGGGATACTCGACAAGCTGGGGAGAAGCATGGGGGGACAGGGGTGAGCGCTGGGGAAGGGGAGCGGCCACAGGTGGGCAAACCTAAGGAAAGGGAGCGTACAGGGGCTGCCTCGGGAAAAGGGGAGGGAGCCAGGCCTGGCAAGAGGAACAGGAGAGGCAGGAGCGCCTCGGTCTCAGGGGATGCGGCCAAGGCAGAGCTCCGGTTTTCGGGTCCTCTCCCCAGGGGACGTTCCAGGAGGAGCTCCAGGGTATCCGCAGGCACAGCACCTGCTACCCCTCCAGGCAAAAGACAGAGGAAGCGCCCTTAGAGAGGGGCGGGAGGTGTCCCTTCCCCAGGGGACAGCGCCGGGGGCCGGTCCCGGGCCGCCGGGGGCGGGGACCGGGGGTCATACCTGGGGGAGGTCAGCCCAGGGGCAAGGGCCGGAGAATGGCCCCGGGCGGGGGAAGGGGTTTCCCTCGCAGCCCCGGGAGCC
>VZTG01009144.1:706521-719210 GCA_013397845.1 Melanocharis versteri | reverse complement strand
GCAGCGGCTTCGCTGTGTCTCACGTGGTCATCGCGGTGCTGAAGCGGGCAGCGCCATGTCCATGGCGGGCGGGCAGCGGGCCCGGACGCCTCGCTCTGAGGCGCCGGCGGTCTCGCCGTTTTCTCCGCCCGGACACCGCTTCCTCAGGAGAAGGATGCGCTGCGCCGCTTCAACACCCACAAAAACGAGCCGCCCCGGGGCTGCCCGTAATACACCTGTGCCCACAACCAACATGTCCGCCGCCGCCTCCCTTGGAGGGCGCGGTGCTCTCGCGGGACACCGCCCCGCCGTTGCTAGGCGCGGAGGGGGCGCGCGGGCGGCTTCTCGCGAGAGCAGCGTGAGGCGGCGACGGCGGCCATGGCGGACGGGGCCGGTAGCAACGGGGACGCTGCGGGGCCGCTGGTGGGCAAAGAGGCGGGTGAGGCGGCGGGACCGGGAGCGGGCGGGTGGTCGGGCCTCACGAGGTGCCCTGTAGCCCGGTCGAATCCTGCGAGGTGCGGGGCATCCCGAACAGGGACGCCTCGCACCTCGCGGGGTCCCACCGGGCCGCTGACGCCCCCGTTTTGTGTCCCACCCCCCTCACCCCACAGTGGAGCGGCTGATCCGCGAGAACGGACACATTTTCACCGAGGCGCAGTGCAAGGTGTGCAGCGCCCTGCTCATCTCCGAGTCACAGCGGCTGGCTCATTACCAGGTAGGGAAGGGGGAGCCCCCCGCCTCCGCCCCAGCCCAGCCCCGGGCTCGGCGAGGCACCGAGCGGGAGTTTCTCTGCTTTCCCCAGAGCAAGAAACACGCCAACAAGGTGAGACGGTACCTGTCCATCCACGGCGGGGAGGAAGGTGCCCACGGGAAGAAGATGAAGCTGGAGGTGAAGCAGGTGAGAGGAGACCTGATCAATGTGTATAAGTAATGTCTACAATCAATGTCTTAAGATCTAGAGGGTAAGTCCCGTGAAGAGCGGCTGAGGGAGCTGGGGTTGTTTAGTCTAGAGAAAGGAGGCTCAGGGCAGACCTTAACAGCTCTCAACAACTCCTTGTCAGGAGGCTGTAGCTGAGCGGGGGTTGGCTTCTTCTCCCAGGAAGCCAGCAACAGGGCAAGAGGAAATAGCCTCAAATTGTGCCAGGGGAGGTTCAGGTTCGACGTCAGGAGGAATTTCTTCGCTGAAAGGGTTGTCAGGTATTGGAAGGGAGGTGGTGGAGTCACCAGCTCTGGAGGTGTTTAAGAAATGACTGAACATGGCACTCAAGTGCTCTGGTCTAGTTGACAAGGTGGCGATCAGTCAAAGGTTGAACTTGATGATCTTGGAGGTCTTTTCCAACCTTAATGATTCATTCTGGGTACTGTCTGAAGGGAGGATGTCAGAGGATAAACCAGACTCTGCTCAGGGGTGCCCAGCAACAGGGTAAGAGGCAACAGGCAGAAACTGATGCCCAGGAAGTTTCACCTGAACATGAGGAAAAACTTCTTACCTGTGCCATGACCGAGCACTGGAAGATTGCCCGGAGAAGATGTGGAGTCTCCCTTACTGGGGATATTCCAGAGCCGTTTGGGTACAATCCTGTGCCAAGTGCTCCGGGATGACCCTGCTTGAGCAGGGAGGTTGGACCAGTGACCCACTGTGGTCCCTTCCAGCCTGACCCATCCATGGTTTCTGTGAGTGCAGGATCCACCAGGGCTAAATACAGCTCTGTGGGACCTGCTGGGCTAAAGGCAGTTGCACAGCCTTGTAAGTGAGCGAGGAAAATGCCCTCAGAAGGGGCTTTGTGAGAACTGAGAAGCTCAGTGGCAGGTGTTTCACCAGGCCTTGTCCCAGTTCCTGCTGCCCTCCCCACTCAGACAGCATCTTTGGGCTAGTCTTCCCCATTTAAACAAATCCGTGTTCCTCTTTTTGATAGTCTTGCTGGAAATGACAAAGAAAGAACTGGAGCAACAGCTTGTCAGGAGCATCATTGCATAACATCACACAGAGCACGTTGGGTTCACCATCCACAGGAATTGTCTTCCCAGCGCATTCTTTATTTTACTTATTTAGGTTCCCTCAGCTGGTAGCTGGAGCCTGTTGGTCAGTAAAGGCCCCACATTCCATTCAGCCATCTGTCTGCCCCGTGACTCCCTTGGGGAACAGATTCTACTTTTATGATTGCTTCAGCTGTAATCCCTAACTCTGGCATTTGCAGGGAGCTGGGGGATAACAGCAGATGCCTTTGCACATAGTGTCAGGCTGAGAACTGCCTGCTGCTCCCTCCTCAGCTGGTGTTGTGTTGCAGATGATCCAGCTGATAGTGATGTTAGTGCTGCTCAGTTCACACCTTGCAGGGGACAAGGCTGCGTGGTCCGATTTTGGCAGCCACATGCTTAACCTTGTCCTTAACCTAAACAGGCCAGGGCTGCCCCTCTGCCTGGAGTGTTCGCCACCAGGTTAAAAACAGTAATCTGGTGCAAGAACATTCTCCAGGGAGGGAGAGGGTGATGCTGCATCATGGAAGTTCTACTTAGTCACACTTCATCAACTTAACACCTGAATGTCTTTGATGATCTTTTTTTCGATCCCCAAACTGTAGTGTCTCTCCTCAAAACCAGGAGGCTGGATGGGATGGCCTGCAGAGGTCCTTCCCAGCCTCACCCACTGTGTGCTTCTCTGTGCACAGGACAGCAAGCAGGAAGGCAGCAATGGGGAGGACAGGAACAAGTGTTGTCCCATCTGCAACATGACCTTCTCCTCTCCAGCCGTGGCAACGTCTCACTACTTGGGCAAGACTCATGCCAAGAACATGAAGCAGCAGGCCCCCAAAGTAGAAGGTATGAGTGTCTGCAACACCCTCACATTGTCCCAAAGGGCTGTTGAGAGGTTTGTTGAACCCCGAGTGTGAGCTCTTGTAAGAGTGTGTGTTCTTTGCCATGAAATAGAGTAAGCCAGCAGTGCACCTCCAGAGGCCTGGCTGTGCCAGCCTGCTCAGTGGGCTGGCATTGGCAAGAAGTTGTGTGGTTTTTTGTTTTGCTTTGTCTGGAGGAAACGCAGCTGGCAGCAACCATTGTACCCATCCCTGTATGCAGGGACCAGGCGTGTGATGTTGAGATGTAGAAACACCTGTCACAGGATATGATGCTCATTAAAAGGTTACAGAGAGTGAAGTGACTGGCGAAACTCTGATATGGCAAATTCAGGGCTGCTCAGCTACAGCAATGTGGCCTCTGAGGTTCACAGACTCGGGAGCTGCAGATTGCTGGGGAGTGGGGGAAATAACAGCTGGGGAGCATCAGTATGTGCTTGTTCTGACCTTGTCTGCCCCAGTGCAACTGCCTGTTTGTCCCATCCCTTTGCTAGCAGCCAGAAAGGCCTGGTGGGTGGGGAGTGACACCCTCTGTCCAGGGCAGGTAAGGGTAGCCGTGGGCCAGGGGGGCTGCAGCTGGTTGGGACAGAAGGGAAACACAGCCACTGAGTGCACCTGAGGATGGCAGCTTGTTCTAACTCCAAGCTGGGGATTTGTGAGTCACCCAGACACCTGACTCCCAGGATCTTCCAGGCAGAAACTGTCTGTCCCAGCATGTCTTCATGGCTTTGCTAAAATGCAAAGCCACCTCCAGGATCTTCTTGTTCTTTGGAGCCCTTGCTTTTGGGTGTGATAGGAGCCTCCAGGAAGAGGTAGATGTTCACTGAGCAGTCTGGTGTGTGCCTTTGATTCTGGCATGAGAGGAGCTCTGTGATCCCTAGCACTCTACTCTTTGGCACCCTGTAGTGAGAGGGTGCAGGTTTCTCTACCACACAGGAGAGCTACTTCGTTGTGTGGATTCACTGTGTCAGACCTAGTCCCATTTATGCTGTATCTCAGGCAAAACTCCTCATGACTTCAGGGTCAAGTCCTGCGGCTGCACGGTGCTTCCAGAATCCCACTGCCTTAGCTGTGCAAGGGCTTGTGCCCATGTTCTGTCTGGGAGATGATAACAGCAGGTGGAAGCTCATTCATACCCAGTGTTTCTTGAATACAGTCATGCTTATGTTAAGGAGAAATATGCAAATCTGTGGGATTTTTTAAACCCTGAAAGTTTTCCTGGCATACTCTGACTTACATTACCACATGTCTTTAAATTCTGCAGCGTTAAGGGAAGAGGTAGGAAAATCATTAATTTATTGAGATATCGTATATTGGCTAGGTTTGGAGTTCAGATGTAGTGTGTCACTGGTTTTAATGTGGGTTTGGGGGAAATAAAGTAACTGGTTTTTACCTCTGAGTTCTGTGACTGACCAGGAGCTTGGATTCACCCTACAGAAACGGTGCCCCCACAGAAACACCCTGCTGCCCTCCCCACCTCTACTGCATCTTCTAACGAAGAGAACAAGGACGTTACTGACCCGGACAAGTTCTGTAGCCTCTGCCATGCCACTTTCAACAACCCGCTTATGGCAAAACAGCACTATGTAGGCAAGAAGCACAGAAAGCAGGAGACCAAACACAAGCTGATGGCGCACTACGGCCGAACCCCTGATGCGCCAGCATCATCCTTCATGGGTGAGTTCTCATCAGGGAGGCTGATAACCAGCTGAAGAGCAGGGCGGGAGAGAAGCAGAATGTGTCTGACAGGCCTTTGGACAGGAGAGTCTGTGTGGAGGGAGCAGGGGAGTATTGCTTGTGATGAGGAACTTGATGATACACCCTAAGATTTATTTGGTTGATGTTGTAACCCCCAGCAGCAGCTGTTTTGGACTGTAGCTACTCGTGACAAGCTTTGGGTTGTGTTATGCAGTGTTGTTTAATCGGGGACGTGTCCTTTTTATTCTCTGTGCAGGTAATCCAGGGATTTTGGCCAGTACTGTTTCTAGTTAAGTGATTGCATCCAAAATGGAAAGATAAAAGTGGCGTTTGATGCTTAAAAGTCGTCTTTGAGGGGACTAGCCAGAGATGGAAGGAATAGGTTTAGCCGCACCTGCTGCTTCAAAGCACATGAAAGCCAGAGAGATTTCTCCCTGAATGCCTTTCTGCCTCTGTGTGGGCACTTCCATCTGATGAACTAATGCAACTCTCTCTGGAGCAAGCAGGAATGTGGAAAAAAAACCCTCAGAGCTATTAAGGAGGAACTTTAGGCAGACAGTTAAAACTCTTTTGGTTTATGATCTGCTGCTTATGAGCACTTGTACGTGATGAAAGCCCTTTGAGTCCAGTGAAAGCATTAGGTGCTCACAGAAAACTCCCTTGTTCCTCCCAGCAGCCTTCTGTTGGGCCAGCAAGTCTTAGTATCTGCTGGATACTTGAGGTAAATAGTAAGCAGACAGATCATCTTAAAATCTTCATCAAGGGCTTCTTTCTCTGTCAAAAAAACCCACACAAGCAGAAGATTAATTATTCTAATTCTTTGCAGGCCACCTTTAGATACCCGTAGCACTTATGACAAATGAGGCTCAATTAGCCAAGTAATGTTCTCTCCCACACTGCGTGGCCGTGTGGGAGATGGAAAAGGTGCTCAGTATCTCACATTACCCATCTGCTCTGCAACTAATTAGTGGGGTCTGATGAATGGTTCCACTTGAGTGTGACTCAGGTGCTGACAGTGGCAGGAGCTCCAGCCCAGGTGGGCTGGGTAGGTGGGCAGTGCCGTTGCCTGGATGGGTGGGCAGTGCCCTTACCTGTGTGATTGATACGTCCCAAGAAGTGCCAGCAGAACATACAGTCACATCTCCAGGGCGCTTCAGCTCTTCAGGAAAGGTTTCAGAGCCTGGGCTATAATCAGGGGCTTCTCAGATTACATGGGCTGCAGTCAGGGATGTTTTGTCCCGCTCTCTTTGCCTGTGTCTGTGTGCCAACAGCCACAGTTGTGCCTAAACTCTCTGCTGGGACCTAACTCACAGCAGATAAAGATGTGTTCTTTGCAAATGCGACACTGAAGTGTTTGCCTGCTTAAAGTTCTTCGGGAACGAGTGGTTTGGGGTTGAGGAGTGTAGTTAGACGACTTTGTGCATGCACCTGTTGGGTGGGTTTGCAACAGAGAAGCCTTGACATTGATGGTGCAGGGAAGCAGACCTGAGGGCTGTATCAGCTCCTCTGGCCTTTCCTGCCCAAATCAAGCTCCATTTTGAGAGCCAGATGCTCCACTGAAATCTGAAATGTCTGAGGTGCAGCAGCCACATGGCAAAGTGTCTGCTACATCCAGAGCTGAGCTTCCCAATGATTTGCTGCTCTGTGCGCCTGGGGTCCATCTCCTCTTTCACCTTAAGGAAATGTTTTCCTTGTGAGATTCCCAGCCAGAGCCTTTCCTCAGTGAGCCAGAATTTGGGAACGCTTAATGTCTTGAGGACAAGTGCCAGAATTTGTCCCTGTTAGAGACTCCTGTGCTGCCGTACTTGCCTGTTTGGTATCTGTGACCTGCTGAACTTTCAGTCCAGCTGGAGTTGTCATGTTACACAAAACCATTGATCTGTCTAGTACCACTATTGTTGGAAACTTTTTCCTGGCAGTTAACTGATCCACTGACTGTAACCAAACTGCTTGGGGATAGAGCTTAATATCCTCAGTTGGCACCTCAGCAAGGCTTAGCAAAATGCTGCATTGTGGAGCTGGACAGTGGGTGTAATCTCCTCTGGCTGCCTTTTTTATTGAAGTGCTATGAGCTTACAAATTTGGTGTCTCTCTCATTTTCTGTTTTGAGATGTCCAGATCAGCAGAAGTAGGAATATGGGAGAGAAATGGTGATGCAAAGGCAGTATAGCATCAGGTTTGGGGTCCAAATCTGAAACTTTTACTGTGCCTGATACTGTGAACTCTTTGTAGGGAACGTGTGTGTTTTTTAGCAATGAACAAACCATGTTCTAATCAGGAAAGCTTTTTCAGCGTAGTGATTCCGTTGCAATGACTGGCTGATGCACGGTTGGGTAGTGGGATTCTGTGACCTCCCTGCCTGGTCAGATTGTTGACTGTTATTTGTCTTTGTTTAGGGTTGTTTAATAGATCAGGTGGTTGACTATCTTGCTTGTTTCTAACACAGACACGATTGGCTAGCTGTGTGTGCTAACATTGCTGTCTGTTTCAGCTGGGAAGGGCTACCCCTGCAGCACATGTAACATAGTGCTGAACTCCATAGAGCAGTACCAAGCTCACATCAGTGGCTTCAAACACAAGAATCAGTAAGTAATGTTCTTGTCTAAGTGTGTTTCCAGCCTTGCTGTTCAAATCGATGGCCTAAATATAACCTAAAATGCAGTTTTGAACACGTGTTTCCAGCTGACTTCCAAACAGAACAGCCGGGTCTGTGCAGGCTCTCTCTCTCTCTCTCTGTGTCCTGACGCTGCTCCGGGAGCTCCCTCTGCAGACAGCCCAGCCGTGCTGCCGAGGTGGAAGGGCCTCCAGTTGCTTTTGTTTCCTAATATTTCAGCTCAGCATAGACCTTTGCAGAGAACCTGACACCTATTAAACACAGTTTCTCTTAACAACTGAGATTTTTGTTTAATTAGGGACTGGCTCAGTGGAGATCTGCTTGCCATTCTAATCTCCGTTGGGATTGCTTGTTTTAAAATTTGGCATATAGTCAGCACGTTCCAGAAACCTGGACTGTATCCCTGAACTTGCTCTCACAGCTGGCAAGTTAAATAATGGCATCCCCTGCATATATTATTGATTGAAAAAAATTAGGCTGCCAGATGATTAATACCAAAAATACTTTGTTCTGGAGACTGTCGATCTTTAATTTAAGAGCCTTCACTAAAAGAGGCTCAGTAATGAGCCTGGGTTGGTTAGAAAGCTTCCTAGAAGGAAGAGGTACTAGGAAATCCTACCTGAAAGGAGGGCAGCCTCCTAGCCAAATTCCCCAGAAGAGACAGGAAGAAAACTGGGATCTCTTGTTGCTTGTCTATGGAATAACAGCCTCCTGGTCCCTCAGCTCTGGGGAGTACTTGATGGGAAGACATCTTTCATCCCAGCCAAGTTCAGCTCTCAAACAGCAGAACTAGATCAGCAAATAGGAAGTAGCCCGTTCTAGAGAGATAACATTGAGAATGTTCCCAACACACACACATTAATGTTCCCTTTAAGGACTGTTGCTGTCGGAGCTGTTGCAGCCACACAGCTCCTTTTCAGAAAGCTGCTCTGGATTCAGCTGTGCAGTCTTGTTCCAGCTTCTGCAGCCTGCAGAGAGGCAGGATGCTTGCTTTGTAATGGGAGCTCCTTAGCAGTCCTTGAGCTGTGCTGCAGCTAATTCTGCCGTGCTAAAGGTGTCTGTTTACACACAGGCACAGAGAGCAAGGATTCACTTGGAAGATTTGCTGGCAAGTTGTTGCCTTGGCTGCAGTGGGCTGTTGCTCCGCTGACAGCCTTGCCTGCTGAGCAGTGATTGCAGCTGGCACATTTCAGAGCATTTGTGACATTGTCTCCTTTTTTTCCTTTTTCTTGCTCACTTCAATGTGCAGGATGCCAGGAGCAGTGCCGGTTGTCGGACCATTCCCGCCACAGCAGTATGTCCGGGAAGAGTCAACTGCCCCAGGAGGCTACAGTTACTTCAGCCAAGACTTCTAGAGCAAGTTGCAGCACTATTCTTGGAGTTGTTGGTGGCCCCAGAACGCACATCCTTTGCCAGCCCACAATGGTTTCATTATCCCTCTGGATAAGCAAAGCCCTACCCTCCTGTATACACCCGTTGAGCAGAACGGGGACTGAATCTGTCAGGAAAAGGATCCAGCTGGAAGAGACTTGCTAGACAGCAAATACTTCACTCCCTTAGAGTAGTTTTCATTGTGTAATTGCTTCCTGTGAAGGTGGGTGCGGTGTGAGAGGAAGTGTGTATCTGGTGTAGGGAGGGTTTGGCAGCAATCCGGTAGTGGCACCTCCTCCCTGTCCCCACTCTGGGGGCTGTCCACCCTGCTGCTGGACTGCTCTCAGAGGGACACCAGCACACACAGGCACCCCTGGGCATGACATTAGCTGTGGGACCAGAGCCACCCACATTGCCACGAGGCTGAGGATGGAGCATGGTCCTTGTCCTCAGGTGTGCCCTGGTGTTGGTGTGCTGTCGGCCCAGTTCTGCTCCTGCCTGCCCTGGGCCAGGACTCTGGCTGCCTCACCAGGCTGAACTCCATTGCCTTCTGGGCTGGCAGGTGCAGGACAGAGCACAGAGCCACCCACCAGCCACATCCTCCACAGAAGCACCACAGTCCCCTGCCCAGGCTGCAGCCAGCTCTGTGGAGCCAGTTGCTCCTCCATCAGCACACACGGGGTCCCTGCCTCAACCGGGGGGAGCGCAGCCCTGGCCACAGCCCCAACCACTGCCATCCCTTGTGGCCTCATTGGCTCCAATGAGTAAATCAGGTGCAGATGTGGAGTCAGGACCGGGTGCCTGCTTACAATTAGGGGCTGGGAAGGTTGGGGTGGCCCTGTTCCTGCCTTGCAGTTCCTTGCCATGGCTGCTGCTTTACTGGCATGAACCCCCAATGCTGTGCAAGGGACAGGGCTGGTGAGCAAAGCTCCTGCTTGCTTGGCCTGCAGTTGGGCACTGTGGTGCCCAACCCAGCAGCACGTGGTGTGCGCCATGTCCCCACGGGGAGCAGCACACATTCTGGCCCCATGCACCTCATTCCCTGTGCCAGCTGCAGCCACACCACTCCCCCACACAGCCAGGGCAGGAAGAGGTGGCAGGGCTGCAGCAGGGACAAGGCACGACACTGCCCACTCTTGCCATATCACCCTCAACTTGTATGTTCCCTGCTCAGCCTTCACTGCCCTAATCTGTGGACGCTCCTGTGCCATGCTGGGGCTTGGTGGAGCCTGGGCCCCTGGTGTCCCTGTCCTGCAGCCCCTGCTCTGGGCCCCACATTCTTGGCTCCCCAGAGGGAGCAGCAGGCTTATGTTTGCCAAGTTCTGCCTGGTTAAACCTTAACCGAGCTGGGTTGCTCCATCAGTCCCTCCCAGCCGGAGATAAGGATGGGCAGGCAAGACCAGGGCCTGGTGGGACGTGCTGCCCCAAACCTGGCTGCTGGCCTCCAGAGCAGGACCCACCCCTGCAGAGTACCCTGCCCAGCCTGGGGCAGCTGCCTGCCCCTCCAGCTTGCCCCTGGCCTTCCTCAGTGGGTCCCTGCTGATGTGAGGGCAGCAGGTTGTGGCTGGGGCTGGAAGCTACCATGTGGGACTGGATGGAGCTGGAAGCCCTTGTGCCGGGGCTCACCCCTGTGCTCCAGGGCTGACCCACTCCCTCATTGCCAGAAGGTTCACATCACCCCAGCACATGGCATGAGCCTGTTCAGACTCAGATCCTGTGCACGTACAGGGTACAGTGAGCTGGGGCTTCTGTGCCCCGAACAAGAGCCGTTCAGGGGAGGCCAAGAGAAACTTCCAGGAGGAAAGAGCCCCCCAGGCTCCGGCCCCCACAGGAGCCACCGTGCCGCGCGGGCTCTGGCTGGCCGCAGGTGCCACCGCAGCGGGAGTGGCGGCGAGTGCTGGGGCCAGGCACAAGGGGCGGCTGTGTTCCCGCAGCTCCGGCTGCCTTCCAAGAGCAATATTGTTGGCACCAGGCAGGCTCCCTGCACCGGCAGCACATACATGGGCCTTTCATGAGGGGAGTGGGGATGATTTACTGCCTGGGGGAAGGGGCAGGGGCGGGAGGATGGAGCCCTAGCATGCCGGCGCCCGGCCCCTTGTGCGTGCTCGCTGCCGCGGGGCCCCGCACATGTAAGCGAGGCCGAGGGTTTGGCCAGGGGGTCGTCTCTCCCGACGGGGCATGGCGCAAGAGCGGGTCCCTCTGCCCCATCTGTGGAGTTCTGAGAACACACTTTATCTCTGGGCACCCCGTTGTGTCTGAGCTAAGCAACCACGGGTCACACATCCCTTGTGGTGCCACGGTGATGGGAGCAGCCCATGAGCTGGGGGAGACGGGGGCACCAGAGGAGGGTGCTGGGGCAGGGGTGCACCCACAGCACAGAGTGCTGTGCTGGCACAATCCCCTCTTGTTGAGCTGCTGGCGTGGCAGAGGCCGTTGTGGTGCTGCCGGCAGCGGGTGGCAGGCGGTGGGGCTGGGCTGCTGTGAAGGGCTTTTTGTTTGCCGTCAGTTGCTGTTATAAATCAAGCCAGGCAGCCCAGCCCCGGCCCAGCGCTGCCCCACGGCAGGGAGGTGACCAGTTCCCAGCCGCCTACAGCAGAGCCCCACCAAGCCCCAGCCTATGCATGGCATTGCTCTGGCCCAGTGGGGATGTTTAATGTGACACTGGGCAAGGTGCCTGCACTGGTCTGCTTGCCCTTCTTCCACTCAGCATTGGGGAACCCTGGGATACAGGGAGTCTTTCCATGTTCATCCCAGGCTGAAGCTCCCACAGAGCTCCCCAGCTCTCCCTGGTATTCCCAGTACTGGGAACGTCCCCTTCTCTCTGGTTTTAATTTGGTTTTGGTTCGAATTGAGCTGAACCCAACATTTTTCTGTGCTTCCGGCACGCTGTGAACTCTGCAGGGGCGGCCGCTGCTCCGTGAAATTGATGTTCTCGTCCACTTCATGCGTCAGCAGGAATGAACAGCTGCTGGGGGCTGCTGGCCCCCAGGACTGCTCTGTGCACCCCTGCACCCCAAGGGGACACCAGCACTCCAGATGGGGAGCAGCACAGCGTGGATGGTGCTGTGGGAGATTGTAGCACCAACTAGACCTCACAGTGAAGCCGTGTAATGCTGGAAGTTGCTGGTCTGGCACAGTGGAGCAGCACGGACAAGGCTGTGCCCAGGACTCACGGTGTGGCCCTACAGAATGAGGGGTGATGGTGACAGTGACAGTGCACCCCACTCACACGGCCTCAAGATCCACACCAAGCATGGGCAAGGCTGTGTGTGGGGCTCAGCACAGCCCTGGAAGGTCTTGCTGGGGAGCAGAAAGGTGGTGAAGCAGATGGCAATACAGCCAAGGGAGAGCAGCTCTAGGGCCAGACCCTGGCCGTGTACTGGGACACTGACCCCTCTTGATGGCAGCAGGATGCTCAGAGGACACTGTTCCTTGGGACCACACCAGCTCAGAACATCTGAAGGCAGGCTTCCCCCCGTGCCCAGGGGTCCTGCGTGGGCCAACGAGCAGCAAGGCTGGGGCATGGTGGGGTCTGCCTGCCCCAGCACAGGCAACAGCATAGGGAAGGTGAGGGCGAAGTGTTTATGGGTCGGATTAGGCCGCTCCAACGCTGGCTCGAAGCTCAGCCACGTTTTACGACACTCCATTATGGGCTCCTAATGAGGGTCACAGCCACTTTATGGCACCGACAGCGATAACACTACAACTAATTATGGCACAATTAGCGTGTGGGCTGCTGGGCACCCAGCAACGCTCAGCACCCAGCTCGGGCCATGACACCTGCTTGGGGCTGGAGTGCTCCCACTCCCAGCAGCTAGGAGGAAACGGGGGTGGCCTTGCCCCCTGTCCCATCTGCTGCTCCCCACGCACGCGTGGGGTCCGCCTGGGCGACGGCACAGGGGACCAGACCCGGGTGTTTTGCAGCCCCCTGCGTTCCCCACCCGAGAGGGGAGGCTGCAGCGGCGGGGCCGAGACGGAGGGGTCCGGGGGCCGCCTCTCGCTGCTGGAGGGGAGGGCCGGTGCCAGCCCCCCACTTCCCCCGTCCCGCTCGGCGGCGGGTCGGTTTGCAGAGGTGCCGGCGGAGCAGGGCCGGTCCTTCCCCCCCGCCTCCCCAGCGCTCCGGGCGGGGCCGCTGTAACCCGAGCGCGTCCCTACAAAGTGCCCGCGCCCCCGCG